>SZWC01008620.1:105115-115174 GCA_023375785.1 Penium margaritaceum
CATTGTGCAGCCTCAGGGGAGGCTCGAGCCTCGCGTAGGGTGGAAGGGTCCTCTGGGCGCGCTGTGGACCGGACTGAGAGGGCGTGTGCATCACGAGCCCCAGGTGGGATGCGTGCGAGTGCAGCCACAACAGCATGCCGATGCTCGTGATAAAGCATGGCGTAGCCCAATGTAGAGCTCGGGTGAAGGTCTGCGATGATGGCAGAAGTGGTCAGGCCGAGAGCCTTTGTGCCAGGGTCCCCACTCACGACCGTGGGAGTGGAGGAGACACGTGGATTCACAGGGGGTCGAGGTGCCACGGGACGGGGAGCGACGGTCTGTGCACTCATTGTCGGCCGAGGTCGGAGGCTGCCGCCTGGGCCACGTGTGTAGCGCAGTCGGGCAGAAGATGGTACTGAGTCCGACGGGCCGACGGAGGCGGACGGGGCTACTGGTCCGGAGGAGCCAGCAGACGCAATAAACGCTGGTGGGCCAGAGGGGCCGGCGGACACAGTTGGGGCTGCCGGCCCGGAAGGGCGAGCGGACGCGACTGGGGCTACTGGCCCGGAGGGGTCAGCGGACGCGACTTGGGCCGTCGGCCCGGAGGGACTATCGGAAGCGACTGGGGCTGTCGGCCCGGAGGGGCCAGCGAACGCGACTGGGGCTGTCGGCCAGGAGAGGCCAGCGGACGCGACTGGGGCTCCCGGCCCGGAGGGGCTAGCGGACGCGACTGGGGCTGTCGGCCCGGAGGGGCCAGCGGACGCGACTGGGACTGCCGGCCCGGAGGGGCCAGTAGACGCGATTGGGGCTGTCGACCAGAAGGGGCCAGCGGACGCGACTGGGGCTGCCGGCCCGAAGGGGCCAGCGGACGCGATTGGGACTGTCGGCCTGGAGGGGCTAGCGGACGCGACTGGGGCTGCCGGCCCGGTGGGACCAGTAGATGCAACTGGGGCAGTTGGCTCGGAGGGGCCAACGGACGCGACAAGGGCTGCCGGCCCAGAGGGGTCAGCGGACGCGACTGGGGCTGTCGGCCCGGAGGGGTCAGCGGACGCGACTGGGGCTGCCGGCTCGGAGGGGCCAGCGGACGCGGCTGGGGCTGCCGGCCTGGAGGGACGGAGTGATCTGTCACCCGAAAGCGACAGGACGGAGGACGGACTCACCACTCCCCCACGCGACGGGAGGGACATGAATGAGCCGGAGCGGATGAGGTCGCGGGGAAATAGGTGCTCAAAGAAGAGGGCATCGCGGGACTCGACGATGCAGTGTCGGGATGGGTCCTAGAAGCGCCAGGCCTTGGACTGACGAGACACGCCTAGAAAGGTGCAGGGGCATCCACGGGGGGCGAGCTTGCCACCCTGCTGTGGGGTGGGCAGCCACACAACGGGTACGCAGCCCCAGACGCGAGCCTGGCGGAGGTCAGCATGCCGACTGCACCAGTGCTGATAGGACGTGGACTGGCGGGGAAGGGGACCGTGGGGAGCCCGGTTCCAGACCCAGGTCATGTAGGCCATGGCTTCAAAATAGAAACCATCGGAGAGACCGGACTCGACCCGCATGGTGTGGACGGCGTCGGCCATGGTACGGTTCTACCGCTCAGAGACGCCGTTCTGGGCGGGTGTATAGGGCGCTGACGTCTCATGACGGATACCGCGGGAGGCGAGAAACGTTGTGGCCTCACCCAGGTACTCGCCACCACGATCGGAGCGAAAGCGGCGAAGGGGGCGGCCACACTCGCGCTCTGCGAGGACAAGCCAGTCCTGAATGGTTCGGGCGACATCGCTCTTCTGCCTGAGGCAGAAGACCCAACGGTAGCGAGAGTAGTCGTCCGTAAGAGTGAGGACATAGCGGCCATGCTCACCGAGGGACTCAGTGGGGAGGGTCCATGACGTCCGAGTGGACAAGGTCAAGGGGGGCGGACGCACGGGAGGAAGATAGGGGGTACATAGACCGGTGCATCTTCCCCTGAGCGTAGTCAATGCACTCACTGGGGCACGGGAGAGGGAAAGTCTCCGGATCAAGGACCTTGGCCGGCTGGGTGCGGAGCATGCTCTCTACTGCGGCAGAGTGAACGTGGCAAAGGTGGCGGTGCAAGAGGCGGGTGTGCTGAGGAGAAAGCGTGCTCGTAACTTACACATGACCGGTCACAGCCGACGGGGAGGAGACGGGAGGGGAGGAGGAGAGGCGGGGAACGTGCCACAAGTTGCCACACGCGGTGGCGTGCAGGACGACAAGACCCGACGGACGCAACGACACAGTGCCAACACCACGTGAGTGCACAACGTCCATGCTCATGCAGTCAAGGGCAGCCACGGACAGGAGGCTGAGCTCGAGACCAGGGACGAAGAGAACATCGGTCAGAAAGACGTCACCGGCCAGACCACGGAAACGAACGACGCCTATCCCACGGACAGGCAACACCTGTCCGGAGCCCGTCCGGACGCCGGAGACATCGCCGACGGGACCGAGCATACTGAAGGCCTCGCGAGAGGCCGTCATGTGATGCGTGGCCCTGGATTTGATGATCCAGGTCTCACCAGGGTCCTGGACAGGGGTCGCCAGATCAGTAACGGTCACATGGCAGCAAGCTAGGAACGCGGATACGGTGGAAGGAGGCGCAAAACGAGACTGCCAGTCGTCAAGCCATGCAATGTCGTCAAGGAGTGGGGTCGGGGAGATCACGGGAGATGACGAGACAAACAAGGGAACGGGACACGACCGCAGCTCGGTCTCAGTCATGCAGGGATTGGCCGAAGGGAAGGAGGTGACGCAACTCGCACTTCCCTGGGGAGGAGGACGAGGGAGGCCAAGCTGGAGCGCGATGAACTGCTCCAGCTGACACTCTCGGGATGACGGCCCAGGAGTGGAGACGAAATGCGGAGTGACGCCACCGGAGCCCGGGTAGTAGGAGGGCTGAGCCGGTGAAGGAAGCGGAGGTGCCGACGGCTGAGGGGAGTACTGCGGCGGGTAGTACTGCTGCGGTGCGGGTGTCTACAGGACAGGTAGAGCTGTCGGAGTGGCAGAGCTGCTGGACGAGGTCGGAGTGACAGGACCAGCACCAGCGACGGCGGCAGAGGCGAGATGGCCAGTAGGTAGTGACCGTCTTGGTCTCCCCCATGTGCAGGGAGTTGAACTCCTGGAGCAAACGGCTGATCTCAGCGTCGCGAGACAAGCGATGGGTTCTGGTGAGGACGTACCATGCGGCTGCAGGGTCAGGGATGTCACCAGCGGTGAAGTCGCCGAGGAAGGGCTCCAGGGCAAAGCGGGAAGCCGGGGGGGCGACTGGTACGAGGGCGCGTGCGGCGCGATCAGCGTCATATAGCTGATCGGCCTGGGTGGAGTCGTAAGGGAGGGTGTAGTAGGCCCATAGACCTTCACCCTGCGCCCAGATCCGGAAGCTGAGCTCCTAGCGTCGGAACTGCTCGCTGGCCTGAAGCGGCGACGGCGATATCTCAAAGTCCTTCTGCCTATGGCCGGCACCCAAAGTGGGGCCAAGGACGGAGTCTACTGTCTGTCGTTGGCGCTGAGTCTGCTGCAGAGCTAGGTAGTACGTCGCGGCGGACACAGCTGGGCTAGCGTGCCCTGGAGGGGTGAACGACGGCAGCGCGCTAGTGGGGGTGTGGGAAGCGACTGGTTGTAGCGCTGGAAGCTGCTGTGTCAAGGCGACGAGTTGTTGCTGAAGAGCAGCAATTGGGTCAGGGTTTCCGCCAACGTTACCAGTGGGCTGCTGCTGCTACTGTAGGGGCGGCGGCTGCTGCTGCTGCAGCAGCGGTGGCTGTTGCTGTATGGGTGGTGGCTGCTGCTGCTGTAACGGCGGCGGTGGCTGCTACTATAGCGGCGGCGGCTGCTGTTGTAGAGGCGGCGGCTGCTGCCTGCAACGGCGATGGCTGCTACTGCTGAGGCGGTGGCGGCTGCTGTTGCTGCTGATTCGGCTGCTACTGGTGCGGCGGCGGTAGCTGCTGTTGTCGTGGCGGCGGCGGCTGCTCCTGCTGCTAAGGCGGCGGCAGCTGCTGCTCCAGCGACGGTGGCGGCTGCTGCTGCTACAGCGGCAGCGGGTGCTGCTGCTGTTGCTGCTGCAGCAATCGTTGTAAGAAAGGAGGGGTGAGGGTCCCCCCACCAGAGGAGAACCCCTCCTCGCCAAGACTACCAGCCATGTCTTAGTGTCCCCCTTTTTTTTGTCTTTGTGTTACTGAGGTGAGCAGGAGATGGGAGCAGTGGGGAGTCTACCCACTGCTTTGGCCTTCCCCCTTTCCCCTTTTCCCCCTCTTCCTCTCCTTTTTTCTTAAATGATGACGTCAGTAGTGACGTCAACAGTGATGTCAGTAGTGACGTCAATAGTGACGTCAGCAGTGACGTCAGCAGAGGGGTGCTGACGTCAGTAGCGGTGGATGTTGGGGCCACCGCTCCTACTGTTGGCGCTGATGCTCCTACAGCCGCTACTGCTGCTGCTATTGCTGCGGCTGCTACTACTGATGCTGCTGCTACTGCTGCTTGCTGCCGCTACTACTGCTGCTGCTGCTACTGCTACTGCTGTTGCTGCTGCTGTTGCTGCTGCTGCAACTGCTGCTGCTGTCGCTACTGCTATTGTTGCTGCTACTACTGCTGCTATTGCTGTTCTTTGCTTCTGGTGCTGCTGCTACTGCTACGGGTGCTGCTGCTGCTGCTGTTACGGGTGCTGCAGCTACTGTGGGTGCTACAGCTGCTGCGGGTGCCGTAGCTGCTGCTGCTATTGTTGTTGCTGCTGTAGTTGTAGCTGTAGTTGTTGTTGCTGCGAGCTGCAGTAGCTGCTATGGCTGCTGTAGCTCGCTGCAGTTGCTGAGCGCTGCTGTAGCTGTTGCGTGCTATAGCAGCTGCTCGCTCCAGCTGTGGGCTGCTGCAGCAAGCTGCCGGGGTGGGGGATTTTTTTTGTTGCCTTTTTTTGTTTTTTTGTTCTTTGTCACAACGGGCAGGAGCCCGCTGTCTGCTGCGAGCAGCCGGCTGTTGCTCGCCGGGCAGCAGCGAGCTGATGCTCGCTGGCAGTAGCGAGCTGCTGCTCGCCGGGCAGCAGTGAGCTGCTGCTCGCTGGCAGTAGCGAGCTGCTGCTCGTCGGGCAGCAGCGAGCTGCTGCTCGCTGGCAGCAGTGAGCTGCTGCTCGCTGCTTGCTTGTTGCGAGCAGCAAGCAGCAGCAGTCGCGGCTGGCAGCTCCCAGCTGCTGCTCGCTGCTGCTGCTACTGCACCTTGCCGCTGCTGCAGCTCGCTGCAGCAACTGTTGTAGCCCGCTGCTGTTGTTGCACACTACTGCAGCTGCTGTGTGCTACGGCTGCTGCTTGCTGCCGCTACGAGTTGCTGCTGCAGGCTGCTACTGTAGCAAGCTGTTGTTGTAACTGGCTGTTGCTGCGCGCTGCTGCTGCACGTTGCTCCTGCTACTACTGCGAGCTGCTGCTGCTGCGGGCTGTTGCGAGCTACTGCTTCTGCGTGCTGCTGCTGGTGGTGCCAGTCACTGCACCTGGGTGACGTTGTCGCTTGCGTCGTTGCCCACAGACGTTAGATGCCGCCTGCCGCTCACCTCCTCGCGTCACGCGTGGGGAACACTGCTGCCGAAAAATATTCGTCAGCATTTCCCCTGGCCCAGTGACCGTGGGAAAAAATCTGACGCCGCCACCAGGAGGGTCAATGTTGTCGAAAAAAATCCGGCAGCATTTCCCCTACACTGGCGCGTATGGGGGTCCGCTAGCGTTGTCTGGCACCTGTTCGCCGGTCTTCTGCTGCTGCTGCTACGCTCTGGCTCTGAGACCAAAATGGAAAGTCTATGCAGCAGGTTGGGGCAACAGCGTTGTTGATGCAGCGTGCGGGCTTCCACACTCGTTGCTTAAGTCAGCTGCCCCCTCAGTCTGTTGCTCTAGAGTCTAAGTCTGGAATCTCTGGGTTTGTTACTCAGAAACGCGCGCGCCAGAGTTAGCGCCAGAAAGCAGCTGAAAACTGACAGTAACTTATGAATGAAGAATGAACAGCAATGGGGGACCCCTCCAAGTTCTAGCCCCCCCCCCCAGCTCTGTAGAGCTTGTTGCTCAGTTCATCAGCCAATCAGAAAATAGCTAATTTCAGGCTGGCAGGTTTTCTCGGTGAGGCCTGCCAGACGGCCGACAGCCCAAAACCCGGGCGTCGTCCGTTTTGCCTGAAAACTGGACCATATCATAATACCGACGCTGCAAACGCAGCCGTGCGGTCAGAATCAGCTAGAAAAACAGCAGCGAGGAGTTATGGCAGCCTGAACCCAGGCAGTGCCCACGACGGTTTATGCTGCCGAACAGGGCCATGCAACATGCAACAGGGACCCTAGGCAGCGCATGACGACGCAGGCACGACAGGACGCGCTGGACGCATGCAGACAACAACTGTGGTGGCAGTGACGGCCGGCAGCGCGACCGCCGAGGAGGCCTGCCCATGGAGCTGAACACGTCGCTGGAGAGAGGAGGCTCCAGCGAACTACGAGACGACCTCAGCGTGCGTCGGCTCCACCGGATGACACTCCATCAGCGTCGAGTCTTGCCGTCAGTCATGTGCACGCCGATGTACACAAGCCGGGAGGACACAACAGAGCACAATGAGCGCAAAAAACCAACAGTTACCTCCTCGGCCGATCTCTTCTCGATGTAGTAAAACTAGGCCCAAAAATGAAGCTCAAAACATGTAGACAGGTCCCGTGGGACAACACGATCAAAACCTAAGAAGATGTCTTAGTGATCAATGTGCTCCAGCATGATTGTGTCAAGAGCTTAGAGCTTTGAACCGCCACTAGTCCGTAGGCATGTGTAGGTGCACATGACCGGCCGGTCGTTGCTGCTCGCATGATCAAACGCTCCATGTTAGGGAGTGTTTGAATCGGCAAGACGGCATGCATGAGTCTTGTGAGTCTTTGAAATAAACAGGTTTACTGCCAACCTCGACAAGGGTCCATCACACGCTTGGTTTCCATAGTGCCCAAAGTAGGTGGGGGTTTTCATGACATCTAAGGAATGGCGTACAGAAGGCCAAGCATCTCTCACGCAACTGTCTGGTTCTGACGGCGGCCAACATTTTGGTATTTGCCCAGGTGATATGGCCAGAATTCCTTTGCGTATGCCCACCATTGGAAGAGCATGTATGAGGAATTGAAGTCAAACCTGCTCACGTAACGAGGAGGATGTCCCTCGCTGTACTTTGGTCGCTGATTTGCGAAGAGTTGGCCAAATATTGGATCGATTCAGTCATGTCCGTGTAGGCTTGTGCAGAGCATAGAAAACCCTTAACCCGAATAGGGGGTCCTCGAGCTGAAAAGAAGGGGCCATCTCTTGACTGTGATACTCACAATGGAGTTATGTATCATGTTGATTTTATTGCTCGGTGGTGGCCATGCATGCTGTGATTGAGCATGAAAACACAAGGTGGTGGATCATGTATGTCTTGGCTTCTACTTGGCGGATGAGGTCAAACGCATTGCGCTACTGTGGCAAATGAGTATTTTCACCCTGTGAGTTGAAAAATTCACAATACAAGATAAAGGCATCATCAACGTGAGGAATCGCTATTTTCAATATGCATCATAAGGGACAAAGAGGTGTGCATGGGAGTAGATGTTCTCTCCATCACGAGAGGTTTGAAGTGGGGACAATGAATGGCGTACTACACAAAAGTTCTTGATTTTCACCAGAGATGTGTGGAAATCGGTTCAATTCATATTTTATGATTATGATATCAATGATATTGAGAACTTAGACTTTGTACTATGATCTTTTGAGTCGTCAAGAGTAATCTAATGCATATGAGGTTCAATCTACGGTGGAAGCTAAATGCAATTGGTGATTTTCATGAAAATAGAATGGTTTGAGGTTTTGTTCTGTGGGATTTATTTCCTTTTACAAGGTAGAAGGAATCTATTGATATTCGTTGAGGATTGTTCTTCATTTGGGATTGACTTTATTTTTCAACACATGCGAAAATTTGGAGAATATGTCAGAAAATTTGATTATGATAAGGTTTTATCGAAGTTTCTAACTCATTGTAATGTCGAAGGTTTGGAGTTTTTTTGTTTGGTTCCTAAGTGTAGCACGTTGGACGGAATCCTTGGTCGACTAGGCCATAACCACAGTTCTTGAGGGTCTCCAAACCTCAAGAAAAAATTCCCAATGGCCCAATGGCCAGGGACCCCCGCTCGAGCCACGTTGGCCGTGCGGTTCATTGGGACTGGGGTTAATGTGCCGGTAAACCTATTACCTAGTTCAAATTCGACCAGGGCCCCTAAAGCCATTGAACAGTCGTGTTCGACAACCGTCGAGTGTCGGGGAACGACTGCAAGGTGTTGCCAGGACAATACCAGCGATGTACCCTGTGGGTTGGTCTTCGTGAATGGGGGCCCTCATTGTTGTAGTTGGTTTGCTTTGTTTTTCCTCGGTTCTTGAGGTTCTAGTCCGAATGGACTTATTGACGGGAAGAAATGAACGCCCCCTAGCCCCGTCCTTCCTCGTGTCCATCAGTTTCCACAATGGTGCATCGTCAATCTCATGACAGGCGTGAGCTTGCGGAAAAGTCGCGCACCAGAGAATGGCCGTCATGGCAGACAAATTTCCTGCTCATGTTTTTTGGACGACGATCCGCTAGGCAGCATCAATCGATTCAATCTGAGAGAGTTTTGCGGATTGAGCTTTTTTGCGTTAATGCAGTCAAGGGCAAGACGGGGAAAACGTGGTTTGGATCGTGTCGATTGTTTCTATTGGTCAACCTCTGGAGCCCCAGTATTGACCGTTGTACATTCCGACCTCCCCGTCATTTGTCCATTCTCATCGGTAATTGTCCATTTCCAATTCCTTTCTTGTCAGATACCTACTTACTTGCCTTATTTTTGCAACGTTTCATTTTGACGCAGCCCCCGATTGCGACACAAGCGTTTTGTCTTTTTTGGACAGGCGCCGTTAAGGCTCCACTGTCACAAGATCCAGCTCACACCCCCGCGTTGAAATTCCCGCCTTGCCGAATCTGCCTCAATAGTCCCCATCCGCAATGAAAAACAACGCAAACGACGCGAAATCGGCATCGAACCACATTTGGTCCGCACTGTCGGCGTCGCCGAGTGCCGCCGCCGCCGACAAGTTCGCTGAACGCGGCAGCACCCCGTAAGCGACACTCCCTTATCGGTCGTGGGATCTATCCGCCATTCTCCTTATCGCCGCGTAAATAAATAGTTTCCTAGTCTTCAGTGGTCCCTCCCACCCAGCATTCTTACAGCGAAGACATACATGGGGTTGGCTAACCACAACAAGAAGACAACGGGGTCGTTTAACGATCGCAACAAAAATGGGGTTACTTAATTTGGGTGTTCGGGACAGGATAACAGCGTGAGCGACTAAGGAATATCGAACCCCATTCATGTCTTGTGAGAGACAATGTGCTGAACGCCGCAAACAGAGAAAAGGACACAGGACATTGAAGACAGGAAAAACGGCGAGGGAAGGGAACAGTAGGAGATCGCACGTGAGACAGTCCGCCAACTAGCACAGAAGCGATCGGTCAACAAAGAAAAAGGAGAATTCGGACGTCATAGTCCAATAACACGAGTATTTGACTCGAAAATCAAGCTTTCTATCTCAGGTCCTTTATAACATCTCCATACGAATTGCATTCAGTTATGTACTTTTAAATCAGAATTATCTTAGGAAAGAACATACAAAACTTTCCATTACGAATGATAGTGAAAAGATTATTTCTAATAACATGTAAATCAAAACCCATTCAGAAATGAACTCTCTATTGATCAAATTGTAACTCAAAATTCATGAAGTTCATGGTTGAAGGACATATCTTCAACAAAAAAGGTATCAAAACCGGAAAATATGTAACATATTATTCCTTAAGACACCTTAAAAAGTTATATGAGTATATTTATTATTTTTGTAAAGGTATTTGTATAATAATATGTGAAAAACTACATATGTATACATACCCATATACATATACATATACACATACATATACATATACATATACATATACATATACATATACATATACATATACATATACATATACATATACATTTACATATACATATACATATACATATACATATAC
>SZWC01008621.1:21099-34893 GCA_023375785.1 Penium margaritaceum
GGGAGGGGGTTAGATGGGGATAGACAGAAGGAAAAATAGATGAATGGTTGGATGAGAGAGAGAGGGTGGAGAAGATTTAGAGACTCTTAGATACCCTTTCTGACCAAACTGTGCATTAGAACGACTCTAAATTTCGTGTTCTTGTGTTTGGAGCCATTGTTCCTCGTGAACAGTTGGAGCATGGAGATCTGTTACATCAATTAGTTTCCAGGCTAGGACCATGTCAAATTCACAAGATTGAGCAAAGAGGAGCGGAAAACACTGACCTTCTCCAGTCCGCTAGAACTTGAAGGCCTTCCAGTCAATACCTGGCCACGTGGGCCACTCCTCAATCTCTTCCACGACAACCCCTTCCTTCTCATGCTATAGTCACTATTGCTGCTCCTCGTGCATTCTAGTGTACTTCTATATTTTCTGTTGCTAATTCTGGTGAGTTTTCTGTTGCTATTTCTACTGCTGCTGTTGGTGGTTTTTCTGCTGCTGTTGCTATGGCTGCTATTTCTGCCGCTGCTGTTCCTGCTGCTATTTCCAGTAGGCCTGCTGTTGCTGCTGCAATATCAGCTGATTCTGTTGCAGAACCGGCTGTTGTGTCTGCTGCTCCTGCTCCTGTTTCAGGTGGTGAAGCTGCTCCTTGCTGCTCCTGTTGTATTTATCGTGTTGTTGGGGAAATGACTCTTCCTACTGCTGTTGTTGCTGTTTCCAATACTGAAATTGCCATGGTTTTGACTGTTTCTGCTGTTGCGTTGCAAGGAGCACTGCGAGGCCTGTAGTAAGATACTAACTATCGGAGCCTACCTTGACATAGCAGAACTAGTCCTCAGTGTCATCATCAACCTACTCTTGCTTTTTCCCTTGCAATTCATGCACCGTGTGAACTCATCTAAATCAGGCGCATACAATATAGGTGCTACCATTGGCAACATCACTCAACCCTTCCAAGGGCACCTGACCAAAGAGCAGTAATTCATGTTCACCCATGTCATTAATTGTGTTCCATGATGGCCCTAGCAGACCAAAATCCAGCTATGCAGACATGAAGTTTTTTCTGAGCAACAATTGAGAGAATATCAAGAAACACACCTTTATGGAAATTTCTGAGCAGACATGCGACATGGATACAAATCAGAACGGGACCTAAAGCGGCAGAAAAATACTCAAGAATCAGACAGCAAAAGCAAGCTAGGAATGAGGAGCATCTGGAGCACAAGGGTAGCCTTGTCCTTTGAAAAATTCCAATGATGTCTCATTCCTTCTTCTTTTCCATTGTTTGTTTCTTTCTTCCTTCCTGTGTCTCTTTCTTCATGTTTACCTGTTCTTTCATTTTACGAGAATCTGCCAACAACCCAGTCGACCTGCAAAGAAAATGGCCAGCCTTTCCACCCTTCTTCTTCTATCATTCTTCTTTGATTTTGTTTATCTATTCCTTTTTTTTAATCTTTCATTTCCTTTCTATGTTTTATCTGAACCAGCCAACCACTTACTTGGACGGAGAAGAAATTTTATCTAACCNAATCTGCCCCAAAAAAGAAGGGCCGACCACCTGCTTAACATCCACCCAATCTAGCCAAACAAAGAATCATCCGCCCTTTGAACAAAGTGGCCATCCAACCTCCCAGTCCGCCTGCAAAGAAGTCGCTCAACCACTTGGCTTGACAGCTACTGAGGCCAGCCAGCTATCAATTCAATTGCCCTGCCCACAACTTCACTAGCCAACATCCAAGTTTGAGAGCAAACAGACCGCCCCAACCACAGGAAGTGCTGACGTGGTCAGGAGGAACCAGGTGGTGTTACCTGAGGCTCTGATACCAGGTCAGAATCATGGAGTGAGACGTGAAAGCAATGGCAAAAGCGGGTAGAAGCAGAGAAATTTGGCACTCATGCATATGCTGACATGAGCAAGGAGCAATGCAGGGACTTAGCCATAGAAATCAGATAGATGAGTTCCGGGAAGAGGTAGAGCAACGAGGTAGACACATGGTTGGTGAGATAAGGTTAGAGCGAGACGTGTAGGGTTGATGGGACGAGTGACTTGAGCAAGAACTGAGCGAATGAAGCAAGAGGTTCCATACAACTCCGTACAACTTCCTACAACTCCTTACAGCTCCGTAGAACACTGTAAAACTCCACACAACTACCTACAATGCCCTAAAACCCCATACAACTTAGTACGTTTTCGTACAACTCCGTGCAACTCCGTCCATATAACTCCGTACAACACTGTGAAACTCCGAGCAACTCTGTACAACTCTTTCCAAGTCTGTACAGCTCTGCACAGCTCCATAAAACCTTGTACAAATTTGTGTGCCTCCGTAAAACTCCGTACAAATACGTGAAACTCCGTACAACTTTGTACAGCTCCGTACAACTCTGTACAACTCTATACAACTCTGTACAGCTCCGTACAACTCCGTACAACTCTGTAGGACTATCTATGGCTGAATATGAATAACTCTGTACAACTCTGTAAAGCTCCCTAAAACTCCGTTGAACTCTGTACAACTTTGTAAAAACCCATACAAGTCCGTACACCTCAGTAAAACTCCGTAAAAAAAAGCACAACTTTGTACACATCTCCATAGCTCTGTACTACTCTGTGCAACTCTGTAGAACTCCGTACAGCTCTTTACAGCTCCATTCAATTGTGTAAAAATCCGTACAACTCCGTACAACTCCGTGCAGCTTGCTACAACTTCGTAAAACTCTGTACAACTCCATAAAGTTCCGTCCACCTCCGTAGAACTTCATACAACTATGTACAACTCCTTATGATTTGCTACGACTCCGTACAAGTCTTTCCAGCTCCAACTCTGTGCAAGTGTGCACATCTTGGTACAACTACGTATTATATTGTACAACTCTGTATAACTCTCTACAACTTCCTAGGACTCTGTACAGCTTCATGAACTCATGTGCAAGTCCGCACAATCCCTCACAACTCTGTACATCTCCCTGGAACTGTGTGTAATTCTGTACAGCTCCATACAAATCCATAAAACTTTGTACAACTCTGCACAACTTCGTCCAACTCTTTACAACTCCATACAACTCCAGAAAACTCTGTACAGATCGAAAACCCCTTACAGCTCTGCACAACACCGTACAACTCTGTACAATTCAATACAATCCGCTAAAACTCTCTACAACTCCGTACAGCCCGGTACAACTCTGTACAACTCTTTCAAGTCCGTACAACTCTGTACAACTCTATGAAACTCTGTACAACTCCATTCAACTTACTACAACTCCGTAGAACTCCGAACAATTCCGTATAGCTCCATACAATCCTGCACATCTCTGTACAGCTCTGAAAAACTCCATACTACTTCCTTCAACTCCGTACATCTGCGTTCAACTCTGGAGAACTCTGTAGAGCTCTATACAATTCCGTCCAACTCCGTACAAATTTGTACAGATCTGTAGCACTCCGTACAACTCGCTACAACTCTCTAAAACTTACTACAACTTTGTGCAGCACCGTACAATTCTGTACAACTTTGTACAGCTCCATACAACTCTGTACAAATCTGTACATCTCCAATAAATCTGAAAACTCTGTAAACATCCGTTTGACTCAATTCAACTCTGTATAAATCCCTACAACTGCGTACAAACTTGTACAGTTCTTCAACTTTGTACAACTCTGTAAAACATTGTACAATTTTGTGACACTAATTATTGAATGTATTTGTACTTGCTAGTCAATACTATTACCCTCAAACCATTTTTTACCCCATTTCCCATTTTTGACTCGTATTATGAGTTGTCCACTTTGACCCATCATATTGAATTTGTTTGGTCATGTTGAGTGACATATGCCTACTTTGGTTGATCATTGTGCATGGTAGCCATACCGTGNAACTCTGTACATCTCCCTGGAACTGTGTGTAATTCTGTACAGCTCCATACAAATCCATAAAACTTTGTACAACTCTGCACAACTTCGTCCAACTCTGTACAACTCCATACAACTCCAGAAAACTCTGTACAGATCGAAAACCCCTTACAGCTCTGCACAACACCGTACAACTCTATACAATTCAATACAATCCGCTAAAACTCTCTACAACTCCGTACAGCCCGGTACAACTCTGTACAACTCTTTCAAGTCCGTACAACTCTGTACAACTCTATGAAACTCTGTACAACTCCATTCAACTTACTACAACTCCGTAGAACTCCGAACAATTCCGTATAGCTCCATACAATCCTGCACATCTCTGTACAGCTCTGAAAAACTCCATACTACTTCCTTCAACTCCGTACATCTGCGTTCAACTCTGGAGAACTCTGTAGAGCTCTATACAATTCCGTCCAACTCCGTACAAATTTGTACAGATCTGTAGCACTCCGTACAACTCGCTACAACTCTCTAAAACTTACTACAACTTTGTGCAGCACCGTACAATTCTGTACAACTTTGTACAGCTCCATACAACTCTGTACAAATCTGTACATCTCCAATAAATCTGAAAACTCTGTAAACATCCGTTTGACTCAATTCAACTCTGTATAAATCCCTACAACTGCGTACAAACTTGTACAGTTCTTCAACTTTGTACAACTCTGTAAAACATTGTACAATTTTGTGACACTAATTATTGAATGTATTTGTACTTGCTAGTCAATACTATTACCCTCAAACCATTTTTTACCCCATTTCCCATTTTTGACTCGTATTATGAGTTGTCCACTTTGACCCATCATATTGAATTTGTTTGGTCATGTTGAGTGACATATGCCTACTTTGGTTGATCATTGTGCATGGTAGCCATACCGTGCCACTGCTTATTGAAGGTATGTGCACTTTCTAGTCACTAACAAGTATTCCCTGTCTCCACCTCTGGCCACTTGTTGTTTGTATTATGAGTTATCAACGTTGACCACCCATAGTGAAATTCTTTGTTCAGGGTCAGTGACATATGCCCACTTTTGTTGGTCATTGTAAATGGTAGCCACACCGTGCCACTACTTGTTAGTGCAATTTACACTTACTGGTTCAAGGCTAGTACTCCCAAACCATTGTTTCTCTGTCTAAGAATTTGTGACTCGTATTTTGTATTGTCAACGTTGACCACACAAAGTGAAATTCTTTGGTCATGGTCAATGACTTATTCCTTCTTTGGTTGGTCATTTTCCATAGAGCCACACCGTGCCACTACATATTGAACGTTTTTGTATATGCTAGTTGACTACTAGTATTACCAAAGCATTGTATCCCCCTCTGACCATTTTTGACTTGTGTTATGAGTTGTCAACGTTGACCACCCATAGTCAAACTCTTTGGTCATGGGCACTGACATATGGCTGCTTTGGTTGGTCATTGTGCATACTAGTCACACTATGCCACGCATTTTTTAAGGTATATGTACATGCTAGATAACAACTAGTATTCCTAAACCATTGTTTCCCCCTCGGACCATTTGTAACTCGTATTATGAGCTGGCATTGTTGACGACACATAGTGAAAATGTTTGGTGATGGTCACTGACACATGCCTACTTTGGTTGGTCATTGTGCATACTAGTCACACTATGCCACGCATTTTTTAAGGTATATGTACATGCTAGATAACAACTAGTATTCCTAAACCATTGTTTCCCCCTCGGACCATTTGTAACTCGTATTATGAGCTGGCATTGTTGACGACACATAGTGAAAATGTTTGGTGATGGTCACTGACACATGCCTACTTTGGTTGGTCATTGTGCATACTAGTCACACTATGCCACGCATTTTTTAAGGTATATGTACATGCTAGATAACAACTAGTATTCCTAAACCATTGTTTCCCCCTCGGACCATTTGTAACTCGTATTATGAGCTGGCATTGTTGACGACACATAGTGAAAATGTTTGGTGATGGTCACTGACACATGCCTACTTTGGTTGGTCATTGTGCATACTAGTCACACTATGCCACGCATTTTTTAAGGTATATGTACATGCTAGATAACAACTAGTATTCCTAAACCATTGTTTCCCCCTCGGACCATTTGTAACTCGTATTATGAGCTGGCATTGTTGACGACACATAGTGAAAATGTTTGGTGATGGTCACTGACACATGCCTACTTTGGTTGGTCATTGTGCATACTAGTCACACTATGCCACGCATTTTTTAAGGTATATGTACATGCTAGATAACAACTAGTATTCCTAAACCATTGTTTCCCCCTCGGACCATTTGTAACTCGTATTATGAGCTGGCATTGTTGACGACACATAGTGAAAATGTTTGGTGATGGTCACTGACACATGCCTACTTTGGTTGGTCATTGTGCATACTAGTCACACTATGCCACGCATTTTTTAAGGTATATGTACATGCTAGATAACAACTAGTATTCCTAAACCATTGTTTCCCCCTCGGACCATTTGTAACTCGTATTATGAGCTGGCATTGTTGACGACACATAGTGAAAATGTTTGGTGATGGTCACTGACACATGCCTACTTTGGTTGGTCATTGTGCATACTAGTCACACTATGCCACGCATTTTTTAAGGTATATGTACATGCTAGATAACAACTAGTATTCCTAAACCATTGTTTCCCCCTCGGACCATTTGTAACTCGTATTATGAGCTGGCATTGTTGACGACACATAGTGAAAATGTTTGGTGATGGTCACTGACACATGCCTACTTTGGTTGGTCATTGTGCATGGTAGCCACACTGTGCCACTACTTGTTGAAGGTCTTTGTACATGCTAGTTGATAACAAGAATTCCCAAACCATTGTTCACCCCTCTCATCATTTGTGACTCGTAATATGGGTTGTCAACGTTGAACACACAGTGAAATTCTTAGTTCATGGTGAGTGACATATGCCTACTTTGGTTGGTCATTGTGCACGGGAACAACACCGTGCCGCTACTTATTGAATATCTTTTTACTTGCCAGTCGATAACTAGAATCCTCAGACTATTGTTACCCCCTCTGACCATTTGTGAATCGTATTATGAGTTTGCAACATTGACCACACAGAGTGAGATTCCTTGTTCATGGTCAGTGACATATGCATGCTTTAGCTGGTTGTTTTGCATGGTTGTGACCAGTCTCCACTACTTATTGAAGTTCTTTGTACTTGCTAGTTGCTACCTAGTATTTCCAGAAAAGAAAAAATCCTCCTCTGACCATTTGTGACTTGTACTATGCGTTGTCACCGTTGACCATACATAGTGAAACTCTTTGGACATGGTCAGTGACATATTCCTCCTTTGGTTGGTCATTGTGCATACTAGTCACACTATGCCACGAATTTTTTAAGGTATATGTACATGCTAGATAACAACTAGTATTCCTAAACCATTGTTTCCCCCTCGGACCATTTGTGACTCGTATTATGAGCTGGCATTGTTGACGACACATAGTGAAAATGTTTGGTGATGGTCACTGACACATGCCTACTTTGGTTGGTCATTGTACATGGTAGCCAGACCGTGCCACTACTTATTGAAGGTCTTTGAACTTTCTAGTCAGTAACTAGTATTCCCAACCATTGTTTCCCTCCTCTGACCATTCATGAGCTGTCAACATTGACCACACAGAGTGAGATTCCTTGTTCATGGTCAGTGACATATACTTCCATTGGTTGGTCAATGTGCATGGTGGCCACACTGTGCCACTACTTGTTGAAGGTCTTTGTAATTTCTAGTAAAACAAATAGTCTTCCAAAAGTAGCGATCTTCCCTCAGACCATTTGTGACTTGTATTATGAGCTGTCAATGTTGACCATCCATAGTGAATTTTTTTTCTCGTGGTCAGTGACATATACTTCCATTGGTTGGTCAATGTGCATGGTGGCCACACTGTGCCACTACTTGTTGAAGGTCTTTGTAATTTCTAGTAAAACAAATAGTCTTCCAAAAGTAGCGATCTTCCCTCAGACCATTTGTGACTTGTATTATGAGCTGTCAATGTTGACCATCCATAGTGAATTTTTTTTCTCGTGGTCAGTGACATATACTTCCATTGGTTGGTCAATGTGCATGGTGGCCACACTGTGCCACTACTTGTTGAAGGTCTTTGTAATTTCTAGTAAAACAAATAGTCTTCCAAAAGTAGCGATCTTCCCTCAGACCATTTGTGACTTGTATTATGAGCTGTCAATGTTGACCATCCATAGTGAATTTTTTTTCTCGTGGTCAGTGACATATACTTCCATTGGTTGGTCAATGTGCATGGTGGCCACACTGTGCCACTACTTGTTGAAGGTCTTTGTAATTTCTAGTAAAACAAATAGTCTTCCAAAAGTAGCGATCTTCCCTCAGACCATTTGTGACTTGTATTATGAGCTGTCAATGTTGACCATCCATAGTGAATTTTTTTTCTCGTGGTCAGTGACATATGCCTACTATGGTTGGTCATTGTGCATGTTCGCCACACTGTGCTACCACATATTCAAGGTCTTTCTACTTTGTAGTTGATAACTAGTACTCCTAAACCATTGTATCCCCTTCTGACCATTTTTTATTTGTACTATGAGATGTCAGCGTTGACCAAAAATAGTGCAATTCTGTGGTCATGGCCGGTGACATTTGCCTCCTTTGGTTGTTCATTGTGCATGATAGCCACACCGTACCACTACGTATTGAAGGTCTTTGTAATTTCTAGTAAAACAAATAGTATTCCAAAAGTAGTGATCTTCCCTCAGACCATTTGTGACTTGTATTATGAGCTGTCAATGTTGACCATCCATAGTGAAATTCTTTGGACATGGTAACTGACATATGCTTACTTTTGTTGGTCATGTAAGCCGCACCGTGCCACTATTCATTGAATTTATTTTTAGGCACGGTGTGGCTATCATGCACAATCACCAACTTAGGTAGGCATATGTCAGTGATCATGACCAAAGAATTTCACTATTTGTGGTCAACGTTGACAATTGGTAACACGGGTCACAAATTGACTGAGGGGGAAACAATGGTTTGGTAATACTAGTTATTGAATAGCAAGTACAAATACATTAAAAAATTATTGGCAAGGTGTGGCTACCATGCGCAATGACCATGCAAAGTAGGCATATGTCACTGACCATGAGCAAAGAATTTCAGTTGGTGTGGTTCATGCTGGTAATCCATCAGACGAGTCACAAATGGTCAGAGGGGTACAACAATGGTTTGGGAATACTAGTTACTGACTAGCAAGTAAAAAGACTTTAAAAAAATTAGTGGCATGGTGTGGCTACCATGCACAATGACCAAGCAATGCAAGCATATGTCAATGACCATTACCAGGTGAATTCACTATATGTGGTCAACGTTGATAACTCATTATACGAGTCGCAAATGGTCAAGTAGGCAAACAATGGTTTAAAAAAAAATTACCAACTAGAAAGTACAAATACCTTTTACACATAGTGGCAAGCTGTGTCTACCATGCATAATCACCAANAGGAGTTACAAATTTTCCGATGGGGAGAAAATGGCTTGGTTTTACTTCAAAAACCATTGGCAAGGTGTGGCTACCACGCGCAGTGACCAACCAAAGTAGGCATATGTCACTGACCATGGCCAAATAATTTGACAATGTGTGATCAACATTGACAACTCATCATAAAAGTCACAAATGGTCAGAGGGGGAAGCAATGGTTTTTTGACCATGTTTGCCAACCAGCAAGTACAATTGTTTTTCAACAATTAGTGGCAGGGTGTGGCTACCATGCGTAATGACCAACCAATGCAACCATATGTCACTGACCATGACCAGGTAAATTCACTATGTGTGGTAAAATTTGACAACTCATAATACAAGTCACAAATGGTTCAGTAGGGAAACAATAGTTTGGGAATAGTTTTTATCGAAGAGCAAGTACGAAGAATCTTAAAAAGTAGTGGTAAGGTGTATCTGCCATGCACAATAACCAACCAAAGTAGGCACACGCCATGGACCATGTGTCGTTAACATTGACAACTCATAACAGGAGACACAAATGGTCTGGGGGGGGGGAACAATGGTTTTGGAATACAAGTCATTAACTAGCAAGAACAAATACCTTTAAAAAGTAGTGGCATAGTGTGGCTATCATGCAGAATAACCAACCAAAGAAGGCATGTGTCACTAACCATGACCAACAAATTTCACTAAACGTGGTCAATGCTGTGAAATTGTAACACAAGTCACAAATAGTCAGATGTGGAAACAATTTTTTTGGAATACTAGTTATTGAGTAGAAAATAAAAATACCTTCAATAATTAGTGGCATGGTGTGGCTATCATGCACAATGACCAACCAAAGTAGGCATATGTCACTGACCATGATCAAAGAATTTCACTATGTGTGGTCAACGTTGACAACTCATAAAACGAGTCACAAATGGTCAGAGGAGAAAATTTGTTGGGGAATACAATTCATTAACTAGCAAGTACAAATACCTTCAGTAAGTAGTAGCACGGTTTGGCTACCATGCAGAATGACCAACAAAAGTAGGCATATGTCACTGACCATGACAAAATCATTTAACTATGTGTGGTCAATGTTGACAACTCATGATACAAGAAACAAACAGTCAGGAGAAGAAACAATGGTTTTGAAATACTTGTTATTGACTAGAAACTACAAAGACCTTGAATAAGTGGTGGCATGGTGTGTCTACCTACCATGCACAATGACCAGCCAAAGCAGGTGTATGTCAATGACCATGACTTCAGAATTTCACTATGTGTAATCAACGTTGCCAACTCATAATACGAGTCACAAATGGTCAGAGGGGGAAACAATGGTCTTGGAATTCAAGTCATGGACTAGCAAGTGCAAAGACCATCAAAACGTTATGGCACGGTGTTGCTACCATGCACAATGACCAAACAAAGCAGGCATATGTCACTGACCATGACCAAGGAATCTCACTATGTGTGGTCATCGTCGCTAACCCATAGTGCGTGTCACAAATGGTCAAAGGGGGTTTTTTTTCTGGTAATACTATCTATCAACTATCCAGTGCAATTATCTTCAAGAACCAGTGGCACGGTGTGGCTACCATGCACAATGACCAACCAAAGTAGGCATGTGTCACTGACCATGACCAAAGAATTTCATTATGTATGGTCAACATTGACAACTCATAATACGAGTCAGAAATGGTATGAGGAGAAACAATGTTTTGGGAGTACTAGCTATTGACTAGAGAGTAAAAAGACCTTCAATAAGTAGTGGCACGGTCTGGCTACCATGTACAATGACCAACCAAAGTAGGCACATGTCACTGACCATGTCCAAAGAATTTCACTATGTGTACTCGACATTGACAAATCATAATACAAGTCACAAATGGCCAAGTGAGGAAACAATGGTTTGGCAATTTTAGTTAGCGACAAGAAAATACAAACACCTTGAATGAGTAGTGGCTCAGCGTGTCTAGCATCTACAATGACCAACCAAAGCAGGCATATGTTACTAACCATGACCAAAGAAACTCAGTATGTGTTGTGAACCTTGCCAACTCAAAACACGCACCACAAACGGTCAGAGATGGAAACACTGGTTTGGGTGTACTAGTTTTCAACTAGCAACAAAAAATACCTTTGATAAGTAGTGGCAAGGTGTGGCTACCATGCACAATGACTAACCAAAGTAGGCATTTGTCACCGACCATGACCAAAGAATTTCACTAGTGTGGTCAACATTGACAACTCATAGTATAAGTCATGAATGCTCATAGGGAGAAGAAATTGATCGGGAGAATTAGTTATAAAGTAGCAAGTTCAAAGAATTTCAATAAGTAGAAGCACAGTGTNGCTACCATGCACAATGACAAACCAAAGTAGGCTTATGTCATTGACCATGACCAAATAATGTCACTCTGTGTGGTCAACGTTGAAAACTCAAAATACAAGTCACAACTGGTCATCGGGGAGAACAATGGTTTGGGAATTCTAGTTTTTTACTAGTAAGTATAAAGGCATTCAATAAGCAGTGTCACAGTGTGGATAGCATGCACAATGACCATCCAAACTAGGCATACAACAGTGATCATGACGAAAGTGTTTCACTATGTGTGGCCAACTTTGACAACTCATAATATGAGACACAAGTGTTTAGAGGGGGAAACAATGGTTTGGGAATACTAGTTATCAAATAGCAAGTACAACGAAATTCAATGAAAAATAGAACGGTGAAACTACCATGCAAATTGACCAACCAAATTAGGCATGTCACTGACCATGACCAAAGAATTTCACCATTTGTGGTCAATGTTAAACACTCATAACACAAGTTACAAATGGTATGAGGGGAAACAAAAGTTTGGCAATACAATTTATTGACTAGCAAGTACAAAGGCCTTCAATACGTAGTGGCACGGTGTGGCTACCATGACCAACCATAGTAGGCAGAGGTCACTGACCATGACCAAAGAATTTCACTGTGTGTGGCCAACGTTGACAACTTAAACTTTGATTCCCAAATGGTCAGAGGGGGGAAAATGGTTTTGGAATACTAGTTGTTGACTAGCAAGTACTAAGACCTTCAATACTTAGTGGCACTGTGTGGCTACCTCGAACAATGGCCAACCAAAGTAGGCATAAGTCACTAACCATGACCAAATGATTTCACTATGTGTAGTCAACGTTGACAACTCATAATACGAGTCACAAATGGCTAGAGGGGGATTTTTTATTTGGGGAATACTATTTATCGACTAGCAACTAAAAAGACCTTCAATAAGTAGTAGCACAATGTGGCTAACATGCACAATGACCAACTAAAGTAGGCATGTCACTGACCATGACCAAAAAACTTAACTATGTGTGGTCAATGTTGACTACTCATGATTCAAGTCACAAACGGTCAGGCGGGGAAAACTGGTTTGGAATTACCTTCTATTGACTAGAAGTTACACAGAACTTGAATGAGTAGTGGAACGGTATCTCTACCGTATACAATGACGAGCCGAAGTAGGCATATGTCACTGAACATGACCTAAAAGTTTCACTATGTATGTTCAACGTTGCCAACTCATAATACGAGACAAAAATGGTGAGAGGGGTAAGAAATGATCTTGAAATTTTGGTCATGGACTAGCAAGTACAAAGACCTTCAATAATTTTTGGCATGGTGTGGCTACCATGCACTATGATCAATCAAAGCAGGCACATGTCGTTGACCATGACCAAGGAATCTCAATATGTGTGGTCATCGTCGCCAATTCATAATACGTGTCACAAATGGTGATTGGGGTAAACATTGTTCTAGGAATACTTGTTATCAACTAGCCAGTGCAAAGTGTCAATGTGTTGGAAAGCAACGGTCTAGAAAACAAGTCAGGACATGGGAAGCCGCCAACCGCTCTTGGTATTGCAACCAAGATAACATATCACCCTCGAACGAGGCATCCACACTTTGGGTTCGTTCGGTTTGCAACCTTACAAAATCCGCATGAAGGTCTTTAGCGTCTACCTTTGGTTGGACAGTCTCATAGGAGTCTCAAAGGCAAGAACTGTAACTGGATGCATGCAGGATACAGGCTTTTTACTTAGAGTGCTTCGGTAATGCTTCTGCGTGCAATGGCGCCACAGGAGCCAACCTCATCCTACAGTCCTACTTGGCGCGTCATAAGACCGCCAAGTGTCATGCTCAAGGCAGGCTCTAGTAAGCTTCATAGAAGCTTCCTGTGCCATTCTAGGCCACAAAGAAAACATGCGGCTGTCGTGGGGTTTGAGCCCGCGACCCATGAGCTCCGGCGCCTTTCCCAACTAGGCTACAATGTTGTGTTTCCTGTGATGATCTCCAGGGGACATACCCATTATGGGCAGTGTATTCCTGGCCTATCTCATAACAGACCAAGGGGAC
>SZWC01008621.1:37516-64402 GCA_023375785.1 Penium margaritaceum
GCATTTTATAGCCACTGATCTAAGCTTTCCAGAACACCAAAGCATGCCAGATTTGGAGCTTCCTAGCAGATTCTATGGCTTCTAGAGTGGCCCTTGGTAGGCTGTCCCTTTTCCCACCTAGGAAGGCATCCCTTCCTTCCTCTAGAAGCTTCTGTCCCTTCCTAGATTCCTCAGCTTGCTTCTAGTAGGAGGGAAGGTGTCCAGAAGACCAAGACACCTCTAGATGCCTTGTAGGAAAAGTCACCCCTTCTAGAAGGTGTGCTACCTTCCTAGACCCTCACCTAGCCTTCTAGAAACTCAAGGAGGAATTCTAGAGGTTGAGCTAGCTTTGTGGCATCTATTTTTCACCTCCCTTGAGGCAGGACAGAAATTTGTCTTGTGGGACTTGAACCCGGGTCCCTGCCTCTATAGGTGGACACCATTAACCACTAAGCCACTAAGGCTTGTCTTTTTTGTGTTCCTTTTTGGAGTCACTCCTGCCATGGTGAGGAGCATTACTCCAACAATCTCCCCCTTGCGCATCACCCATGGCAGGCGTCCATGCTCAACCTGCAACTAAAGAGCCTTTCTCGTCATGGGAGGTGAGCTCATACTTTATTGCTCCCTCCCACTCAGCCCCATCCTCCTTGTGCAGTGCCTTCTTCAGGCTCCTCTTGCGTGAAGAAGAATTTTGCAAACCTAGTCCAAATGCCCTTGTCGGCATTGTATCTCTTTGTCCTTCTTCGCACACGGCTGCTCGTGCAGGGCTCTTGAGGCGGTTTTTGTTGTTGCTGTCCCCTTTCCGCGCCATCCCCTCCAAGCGCCTGCTCCCTGTCTCTTGGAGATCTTGGAGACATTGGTCGACTCCTTGCCTCCACGTCCATCTCCGGTGCTTCAGATTCCTCATCTAAACTGGAGGGAAAAAAATCTGCCGCTCGCCCATCCCTCGGGCGATCCTCTCCGGCTGGTGCTGCTGCAAGGATGTCACCCTCATTCATGTCCTACGGCCTCTCCCCCTCAAGGAGTGGCAACCACTCCCCCCTCTTGGAGAGACCTGCCTCCTTGTCCGTCCAAGGTCTTTTCTCGTCAAACGTGACGTCACGGCTCCGCACAATGTGCTGCCTCCTTGGGTCAAAGGGTCGGTATGCCTTGCTTCCGCTCTTGTACCCAAGGAAAACACACCGGCGGGTTTGTGGNGACACCATTAACCACTAAGCCACTAAGGCTTGTCTTTTTTGTGTTCCTTTTTGGAGTCACTCCTGCCATGGTGAGGAGCATTACTCCAACAATCTCCCCCTTGCGCATCACCCATGGCAGGCGTCCATGCTCAACCTGCAACTAAAGAGCCTTTCTCATCATGGGAGGTGAGCTCATACTTTATTGCTCCCTCCCACTCAGCCCCATCCTCCTTGTGCAGTGCCTTCTTCAGGCTCCTCTTGCGTGAAGAAGAATTTTGCAAACCTAGTCCAAATGCCCTTGTCGGCATTGTATCTCTTTGTCCTTCTTCGCACACGGCTGCTCGTGCAGGGCTCTTGAGGCGGTTGTTGTTGTTTCTGTCCCCTTTCCACGCCATCCCCTCCAAGCGCCTGCTCCCTGTCTCTTGGAGATCTTGGAGACATTGGTCGACTCCTTGCCTCCACGTCCATCTCCGGTGCTTCAGATTCCTCATCTAAACTGGCGGGAAAAAAATCTGCCGCTCGCCCATCCCTCGGGCGATCCTCTTCGGCTGGTGCTGCTGCAAGGACGTCACCCTCATTCATGTCCTACGGCCTCTCCCCCTCAAGGAGTGGCAACCACTCCCCCCTCTTGGAGAGACCTGCCTCCTTGTCCGTCCAAGGTCTTTTCTCGTCAAACGTGACGTCACGGCTCCGCACAATGTGCTGCCTCCTTGGGTCAAAGGGTCGGTATGCCTTGCTTCCGCTCTTGTACCCAAGGAAAACACACCGGCGGGTTTGTGGGTCCAGCTTGCTCTGCCCTTCACGTGCCTGCACCACCGCATGTGCAATGCAACCAAACGTGTGGAGGTGACCCACTGCCGGCTTCTTCCCACTCCACACCTCTTGTGGCGTCTTCCACGCCTTGCTCTCCTTGTCCTTCAACGGCTTCGTCGGCATGAGATTCATGATGTACACTGCTGTCCTTGCCGCCTCCGCCCAATACCGTTGTGTAAAGCCGGCGTCGCTCAACATGGATCACGCCATGTTAAGGATTGTGCAATTCGCTCTCTCTGCGACACCATTCTATTGTGGAGAGTGTTGAGTTGTTTTCTACCACTCAATCCCCTTGCTCTTCATCCACCCAAGGCATCCCGCATATTCACCGCCGTTGTCACTCCAGAACGCCTTCACCTTCAACTCTGTTTTGCGCTCCACATCTGCCACAAACTCCTGCATGCACGCAAGGACCTCGCTCTTCCGCTTCATTGGGTAGAGGTAGAGTTTCCGGCTGTGGTCATCGATAAAGGTGAGAAAATAGTGAGCTCTGCTGATGGAGCTCTCAAGCGGTCCACACACATCTGTGTGTACCACGGCCAGTTTTGCCAATGCACGCGTCCCCTTGGCCACAAACGGCTGCCGTGTTGATTTGCCAATGATGCATGGCTCACACACGGTCTCCTTGGTTCCATCAAGGCCGCTGATTTGGAGACCCCATACCACTTCCCTCTTAGCCATCTCCTTCACTGTCGATGGATAAATGTGGCAGAGTCGGCGATGCCTTAGGTCCAGGTCTCCTCCATCCTTCGTTCCAACATTTGCGACGTTGGACCCCGCCCGACTGCTGAGGATCTTTGCGCGTAGCAGGTACAAGTTGTCCTCCCTCTTGGCACGCGCAATCACCTCACATTTGCCCTCCTTGCGGATGACGGCCTCCTTCTTTGTGAAGAGCACCTCAAGTCCATTAACAGTAAGGCGGCTGATGGAGAGCAGGTTTCCCACAAAGTTGGGCATATGCAGCACATCGTGGATTGTGCTCGTGACAGGTTTTCCATCCTCAATGGACTCAATGCAGACGTTACCCTCACCGGCGGCCACCTCTGTTTTTCCATTCGCCACCATCATGCGTTTGTTTGAGGCGCCGTAGGTGACAAATGCTGCCCTGTTGCATTGCGTGTGGCGGTCTAATCTGGAGTCAATAACGACAACTCTCGGATCCTTCAAGTTGGTCGAGTTACATGCCATAAGGGCGTGCTCATCTTTCTTCCCGCCCCGCTGCGACCGATCTGCTTTCTTCTTGGGACAATTGCGCGCGTAGTGGCCTTTCTTGCCGCAGTTGAAGCACTCTCCCTTCTTGTCACCCTTCTTAGTGCCCTGTTTGGCACCCTTCCACTTGTCACGTTGGCCTCCACTTTGAAGATGAACTGTGTAAGATGAACTTGATGCCGCTAAAATCTTTCGACCGCCACGTCGCATCCACTCATTGCACACGAACTCAGCAACCTTCGGGTACTTTAGCTCGTCAGAAGGCTAGCCACCAAGGACTGTGATCATGGGACGCCAACTATTTGGCAAGGCCAGAAGGAGGATCATAGCTTGCAACTGAGAGTCAACCTCCCAACCAGTGGCCACGCACTCCGCTACGAGCAACTCAATCTGCTGCATGATCTCCATGACGTTGTCGCCTTCATTCGCTCGGAGAGTGACGAGCCGTTTGAAGATGAAGAGCTGATTGGCAAGGTTGCTTGACTGGTACATGGAGCATAGTTTTGACCATGCTTCTACGGCCATGGTGCATCCTTGGATGTGCCCAAGTTGTGGCGGGCATAACGCGGACACAAGGAGCGCCAACGCCTTTTTGTTGCGCTTCATGTATGCCTCCTTTACCTCAGCCGTTGCAGTCTCTGGCGGAGCAGTCTCATCACCCTTCACAAGCTCAAGCAGTCCCTTGTCGTCGAAGAAGACCTCAAACTGCCACCTCCACAAGGCAAAGCCTGTCCCATCAAACTTAAGGACAGCGCGGCTGCACTCTTGCTCGCTGGTCGCCATGTCTTGCTGTTGGAAGTGTGAACTCAAGCTGGCTTGGAACCCCTTAGAGGCGTGGGCCCATAACCCTTTGTTGGCATGAGGGTGAGTGTGCACCCTGGAGGGTCCCTAGCAATGGGTGGTTCACACCACCAACTGTTTTAGGAGAGAATGAAACTATGGAGGCAACTGGTTCCAAGGATGGTAGAAAACTGGTCAGAGAATGTGGCGACAGTTTTGGCCTCACTTGAATGGGAATGAAAACTTTATCAAGGCTCACAAGCAGTGTCATTTTATAGCCACTGATCTAAGCTTTCCAGAACACCAAAGCATGCCAGATTTGGAGCTTCCTAGCAGATTATATGGCTTCTAGAGTGGCCCTTGATAGGCTGTCCCTTTTCCCACCTATGAAGGCATCCCTTCCTTCCTTTAGAAGCTTCTGCCCCTTCCTAGATTCCTTAGCTTGCTTTTAGTAGGAGGGAAGGTATCCAGAAGACCAAGACACCTCTAGATGCCTTGTAGGAAAAGTCACCCCTTCTAGAAGGTGTGCCACCTTCCTAGACCCTCACCTAGCCTTCTAGAAACTCAAGGAGGAATTCTAGAGGTTGAGCTAGCTTCGTGGCATCTATTTTTCACCCCCCTTGAGGCAAGACAGAAATTTGTCTTGTGGGACTTGAACCCTGGCCCCTGCCTCTATAGGTGGACACCATTAACCACTACGCCACTAAGGCTTGTCTTTTTTGTTTTCCTTTTTTAAGTCACTCCTGCCATGGTGAGCAGCATTGCTGCAACACACACAACGTACACCCTTCTCCATGCTTTATGGTGCATCTTTCCATTCCGTGGACTACCTCTTGCTCCTACATCTTCTGCAGCGTGCTCTTGACCACGTGGCCAAATNAGCACAGCTCAGTGTCAGTGTAATTGGTTAATGTGGTTGCCGCAACGGTCGCCGGTGGTGCATCTCTGGAATTCGGTGCCAATGTCTTGGTGGCACATGCCAGTCCCTCATCCGACTCCTTGGTGAATTTTTTTGAGTACATAGAGGCCGTTGAATCTTGGAAGTTGAAGCATTAGGTCATCTTTGGTGTACAAAACTGACGCACTCATTTTTTTGGGGCCACAGCTTCCTTGTTGGTGAACACCACTGTCATGTTGTTGTCAGTGATTTGTGAGATCGACAGCAGGTTTTCTGCAAAGGAGGGCATGTTCACCACCTTTTGATAATTGACCTCCTTCTTGGCACCATTCACATTGAACATGATGACCTTGTCCCCTTCGCCCATGGCTTGGACAATGCTGTCGTTTGCACGCTTGATGCCCATATCAGATTCGGTCAAGGAGACAAATCCACCCTTCTCTTTTGAGGAGTTGTGGTTGGTTCCCGAGTCAAGGGCAAAGGCCCCTGGCCTAAGGAGCATTGCCCCGTTCATGGGCAACCCTCCAACCATCGTGTTGGTAAGCTCCTTCTTCTCCTTCTGACCTTTATACCTGCCTTCTTTCCTAGGACTACTACAGTCCCTAGCCTAGTGCCTAGCCTTGCTACATTTGTAATGGTTGCCGGGCTTTTTGGAACTCATCCTGCCACCATTGCCCTTCCCTCCACCGCCACTGCTTCCACTGTTGCCTTGATTGGAGTGAGAGCTTGCACCTTGTCCACCAAAAAGAGAGGCATAGGCTGAAATTTTTGCTTCAATGCCATTGCGTTACATGGACTCGTCGCGGACGTGTTCGGCGACAACCTCATATGTCACATCCGCCTTCTTCCAACCGCCAAATACGGTGATCAAGGACCCCCGGCTTTCCGACAACGCCATCAGAAGGATCATGGCACGCATGTTGGAATCAAGATTCTATTCCATTTGGTTGACCTCTTGCAGCACGTTGTCGAACGATTGCATAAATTCGTGTATTGCTTCTCCTTTGCTCACCCCCATCGATATCAACCTTTGGAAGATGAGGAGTCAGTTTCCTAGGGCGTTTGATTGATGCACGAGTGAGAGTTTTGCGTAGGCCTTGGCAGCAGACGTACATCCTGTGATGTGGGAGTGTTGAGTCTCGTTGATGGACGTCACAAGTATGGCGAGAGCCATGTTGTTCTTTGTTGTCCATGCTGCAAGGTCAGTGGTATGCATGATCACTATTGCCTTGGCGGGTGCTCTCTCCATTCCTTTTAGGATGTTGAGATAGCCACACACATTCATGACAGTCTCAAACTGCAGTTTCCACAATGGAAAACCTGTCCCCGTGAATTTGGACATACCCGCCCGAAGGAGGGCTTGAGTCAGATCCGCCATTTTTGGAGGTTTCTTGTCTTCTCTCCTTCGCTGCTACTCTCCTTTATTGAGGCCGATGAGGCTGATGAGGCTGCTCACTATGACCGTTGTCAAAAGTACAGTTGGTTCGGTTGCATACCCAGCCTGCCGCTGATCGCCTAAGGCGATGGTGCTGTCATGAGAAAAATGGACTCGGGGTCGTACCACCTTCTAAAGGGGTAGAGATTTATCCCATGGGGCTCGAGGGTCTTGTCCAACATGAACGGAGCTATTCCTCATCCCCTAGTCCGCCACGTGCGTGCACCCTACCTGAAGAAGCTGATGGAGCCGATGGAGCAGATTAGAGCCGTCGGATCTTCGTGTCCCTGTTGTACCTATGCGCCCTGCAAGACCACGTATGAGTCAGTCTTGGAAGCATGCCTTAGAACCAGAAGTGCGGGCCCATAAGCCTTTGTCAATGCGCCGGATAGCAACAGTCTAGAAAAAGAGACCCGACATGGGAGGCCGCCAACCGCTCTTGGTATTGCAACCAAGATAACATATCAGGCTCGAACGAGGGATCCACACATTAGGTTCGTTTGGTTTGCATCCTGATGAAATCCGCATGAAGGTCTTTAGTGTCTACCTTTGGTTGGACACTCTGTGAGGAGTATCAAAGGTAAGAATTGTAAATGGATGCATGCAAGGAACAGGCTATTGTACTTCCAGAGCTTTGGTAATGCTACTGCTTGCAATGGCTCTACAGGATCCAACCTCAGCCTACAGTCCTACTTGGCGTGTCCTAAGACCGCCAAGTGTCATCCTCAAGGCAGACTCTAGTTAGCTTCATAGAAGCTTCCTGCCCCATTCTGGGCCACAAAGAAAAAATGCGGCCGTCGCAGGGTTAAAGCTCGCGACCCATGAGCTTTGGCGCCTGTCCAAACTAGGCCAAAATTTTGTGTTTCCTACAATGATATCCAGGGGACATACCGATTATGGGTAGTGCATTCCTGGCCTATCTCAGAACAAACCATGGGGACGTACTCCATACCAGTGCATGCCTTGTCTCTCCGTTCAGCCATCCAGCTAGCCAGTCGACAAAGTGCATACCATTCAAGACAAAGATCTTTAAGAACCAGTGGCACGGTGTGGCTATCATGCACAATGACCAACCAAAGAAGGCATGTGTCACTTACCATGACCAAAGAATTCCACGATATATGGTCAACATTAACAACTCATAATGCGAGTCAAAAATTGTCAGAAAGGGAAGAAAATATTTGGGAGTACTTGTTATGAACTAGCCAGTACAAAGGCATTTAGTATGCAATGACACGGTGTGGCTACTGTGCACAATGACCAACCAAATTAGTCTTATGTCACTGACCATGACTAAAGAAGGTCACAATGTGTGGTCAACGTTCACAACTCATAAAACGAGTTAAAAATGGTATTAGGGGTAAGCAATGGTTTGGGAATACTAGCTATCGACTAGCAAGTGAAAAGAACTTCAATAAGTAGTGGCACAATGTGGCTACCATGCACAATGACCAACCAACGTAGGCACATTTCAGTGACCATGACCAAAGAATTTCACTATGTGTACTCGATGTTGACATCTCATAATACAAGGCACAAATGGTCAGGTGGGGAAACATTCCTTTGGCAGTATTGGTTATTGAAAAGAAAATACAAACACCTTGACTAAGTAGNAGAGCTTTGGTAATGCTACTGCTTGCAATGGCTCTACAGGATCCAACCTCAGCCTACAGTCCTACTTGGCGTGTCCTAAGACCGCCAAGTGTCATCCTCAAGGCAGACTCTAGTTAGCTTCATAGAAGCTTCCTGCCCCATTCTGGGCCACAAAGAAGAAATGCGGCCGTCGCAGGGTTAAAGCTCGCGACCCATGAGCTTTGGCGCCTGTCCAAACTAGGCCACAATTTTGTGTTTCCTACAATGATATCCAGGGGACATACCGATTATGGGTAGTGCATTCCAGGCCTATCTCAGAACAAACCATGGGGACGTACTCCATACCAGTGCATGCCTTGTCTCTCCGTTCAGCCATCCAGCTAGCCAGTCGACAAAGTGCATACCATTCAAGACAAGGATCTTTAAGAACCAGTGGCACGGTGTGGCTATCATGCACAATGACCAACCAAAGAAGGCATGTGTCACTTACCATGACCAAAGAATTCCACAATATATGGTCAACATTAACAACTCATAATGCAGGTCAAAAATTGTCAGAAAGGGAAGAAAATGTTTGGGAGTACTTGTTATGAACTAGCCAGTACAAAGGCATTTAGTATGCAATGACACGGTGTGGCTACTGTGCACAATGACCAACCAAAGTAGTCTTATGTCACTGACCATGACTAAAGAAGGTCACAATGTGTGGTCAACGTTCACAACTCATAAAACGAGTTAAAAATGGTATTAGGGGTAAGCAATGGTTTGGGAATACTAGCTATCGAATAGCAAGTGAAAAGAACTTCAATAAGTAGTGGCACAATGTGGTTACCATGCACAATGACCAACCAACGTAGGCACATTTCAGTGACCATGACCAAAGAATTTCACTATGTGTACTCGATGTTGACATCTCATAATACAAGGCACAAATGGTCAGGTGGGGAAACATTCCTTTGGCAGTATTGGTTATTGAAAAGAAAATACAAACACCTTGACTAAGTAGTGGGTCAGTGTGTCTATCATGTACAATGACCAACCAAAGCAGGCATATGTCATGGACCATGACCAAAAGAATTCACTGCGTGTGCTCGACATTGCCAACTCAAAACACGCACCCCAAACAGTCAGAGACAAAAACAATGGCTTGGAAATACTAGTTTTCAACTAGCAACTACAGACACCTTCAAAAAGTTGTGGCAATGTGTGGCTACCATGCACAATGACCAACCAAAGTAGGCATACGTTACCTACCATGACCAAAGAGTTTCACCATGTGTGGTCACCATTGACAACTCAGAATACGAATAAAAAATGCTCCTACGGGGAAGAAATTGATTGGGAGAATTAGTTATCAAATAGCAAGTTCAACGAATTTCAATAAGTAGAAGCACGGTGTGGCTACCATGCACAATGACAAACCAAAGTAGGCATATGTCACTGACCATGGCCAAATAATGACACTCTGTGTGGTCAACGTTGATAACTCAACATGGAAGTCACAAATGGTCCGCCGGGGAAACAATGGTTTGGGGATACTAGTTATTGAATCGTAAGTACAAAGGCATTCAATAAGAAAGATCACAGTGTGAATACCATGCACAATGACCAACCACAGTAGGCATATGTCAGTGACCATGACGAAAGTGTTTCACTATGTATGGTCAACATTGAAAACTCATAATACGAGTCACAAACGTTCAAAACAATGGTTTGGGAATACTAGTTTTTAACTAGCAAGTAAAAAAACATTCAATAGAGAATAGCACGGTGTAAGTGCCATGCAAAATGACCAACCAAAGTAGGCATATGTAAGTGACCATGACCAAAGAATTTGACCATGTGTGGTCAATGTTGAAAAATCATAAAACGAGTCAAAAATGGTATGAGGGGAAACACCAGTTTGGCAATACAAGTTATCGACTAGCAAGTACAATTGCTGTCAATATGTATTGACACGGTGTGGCTACCATGACCAACCATAGTAGGCATAGGTCACCAACCATGACCAAAGAATTTCACTGTGTGGTCAACGTTGACAACTCAAATCATGAGTTCCAAATGTTCAGAGGGAGAAAGAATGCTTCTGAAATGCTTCTTATGAACTAGCAAGTACAAAGACCAATAATACTGAGTGGCACGGTGTGGATACCATGCACAATGACCAATCACAGGAGGCATATGTTACTGACCATGACCAAAGAATGTCACTATGTGTGGTCAACGTTGACAACTCATGATACGATTCACAAATGGTTAGATGGGGAACAATGGTTTGGGATTTCTAGTTATTGACAAGCAGTTACAAAGACGTGTCGATGTGCCGGATAGCAACGGTCTAGAAAACGGGTCCCGACATGGGAGGCCGCCAACCGCTCTTGGTATTGCAACCAAGATACCATATCACCCTGGAACAAGGGATCCACACCTTAGGTTCATTTGGTTTGCATCCTCACGAAGTCCGTATGTTGGTCTTTAGTGTCTACCTTTGGTTGGACACTCTGTGAGGAGTCTCAAAGGCAAGAACTGTAAATGGATGCATGCAAGGTACAGGCTTTTATACTTGCAGAGCTTTGCTAAAGCTTCTGCTTGTGGTGGCTCCACTGGAGCCAACCTCAACCTACAGTCCTACTTGGCGCGTCCTTAGACCGCCAAGTTTCATCCTCAAGGCAGGCTCTAGTAAGCTTCCTAGAAGCTTCCTGTCCCAGTTTTGGCCACAAAGAAAATTGCAGCCATCGTGGGGTTTGAACCCGCAACCTCTCACTTGAGATTCCGGTGCCTATTCAACCAAGCCGAAAAGGTATGGGTCGTACGATGAGCCATAGGGGACATACCCATTATGGGCAGTGCATTCTTGGCCCGTCTCAGAACAGACCAAGGGGACGTACTCCATAGAGCAGTGCATGCCTTGTCTGCATGTGTGGCTAGCCAGCTAGGCAGTGGACAAGGTGCAAACTATTTCGGTAAATCTATCCCTTGCACCTCTGTCCATCTGTCGCTTACTGGGCTCCATCAATGCCTTGGGGCTCACCCTCTCTGCCACACTCCTCATGTCGAATCCACGAATATCTGCATAGTGCAAGTCGCTCTCCAACAGCTCGGTCATGCAGTCAGCAAGCATGCTCTTTGTTTGCAGTGCTGCAATTCCACCACGTTCTTCATGACCAGGTCACGTGAGTAGTGGTAACGTATGTCGATGTGCTTCGTTCGCCAGGAGATGATCTCATCTTTAGCCATCGAGATGGCGCTCATGTTTTCCACCTGTACGACCGTGGCATCCTTCTGTGGCACTGTCATTTCACCAAGCAGGCTGCGCAGCCATTGAGTCTCCTTGCACACCTCAAACAGAGCAACGTACTCTGCCTCAGCCGTGGACACGGAAACACAATCCTGCTTCCTATTGGCCCATGAGATGGCAGTGCCATTCAAGATGCACATGTATCCAGAGGTGGATTTCCTGTCATTGAGATTTCCTCCTTAGTCAGCGTCGGTGTAGCACTTCAGGCAAAGGGGGTCCGTTCCTTCTTGGCCTCCAAGGACAAGGCCCATTTGACATGTCTTCTGGAGGTAGCGCAAGATGCGCTTGACTGCTTGCCAATGTTGTGGCCCAGGGTTGGCCACGAATCTGCTCACTTGCCCCACAGCATGGCAGATGTCCGGACAAGTCCCTACCATGGCGTACATGATGCTACCCACGGCGGATTGGTAGGGGATGTCTTGCATCTCTCTTTGTTCTGCTTCGTTGCTTGGCGACATGGAGGCCTTCAGCTTTGTATCAGTCGTCATTGGGGTGCTGACAGGTTTGCAGTCTTCCATGTGGTAGCGCTTCAGTACCTCACCGATGTATTTGGTCTGGTTGAGTTTGATGGTGCCTGCTACTCGGTTGCTGTGGATGGCAATCCCGAGGTAGTACTCGAGAGGGCCCATGTCCTTAATCTTGAACCTTTTGCTGAGGTCACATTTTCAGCTCATCCAGCAGCTTGACCAAAGACGAGCAGATGATCAGATCATCCACGTACAGCGCAACCAGCATCAGCCCTCTCCCATCATCGCGCTCGTACATGCTCGGGTCATTCTGGGAATGCGCAAAGGAGAGGTCGGTCATCAAACCGTCCATCTCTTTGTACCACATCCTTGGGGCATGTTTCACCCCGTAAAGCACTTTCACCAACTTGCACACCTTGCCCTTGGGAGGCTCGACTCCTTCGGGCACCTCCATCAGTACCTCCTTGTCAAGCTTCCCATAAAGGAAAGCAGTCCTGACGTCCATCTGATGTATCTCCAAGTTCTTTGTGGCTACAATGCCAAGGAGAGAGCGCATGGAGGCAAAGGTCACGAAGGGCACGAACGTCTCATCGTACTTGGAGCCCAGGTGTTGAGAGAACCCCTTAGCCACTACCCTTGCCTTGAACTTGTCGATGCTACCATCTTGCTTCTTCTTCACTTGGAGGACCCACTTGGATCCCACCACGTGGGCCTTGTCAGGTCTGTCCACCAGCACCCACGTGCCGTTCTCAGCAATGGACGCGAGCTCGCTGTCCACTGCCTCCTTCCACTTGGCCGCATCTGGGCCATTCATCGCCTCCGCCACTATGGATGGCTCTCCCTAAGCCATGCACGACTAGCTAAGGCCGGTCCAATCATCCTCATACCACAAAGGTGCTTTCTTTGGTTGCAAACTGTGCCGGGGTGCTGGTGCGGCTTCTTGCTTTGGTGTTGGTACTTCCATATGTGGTGGTTTGTCGTCATCGTCGTCGTCAGAAGAGTCGTCAGACTCCAAGTTAGACTTGGACGCCCCGGACGCCTCGGTATCCGCGTCCATGTCAGATGCTGCATCATCCTCCGTAGCTACTCTCCCATTCCCACCACCTGTTGGCAAAGCGAGCCCGTTGTCGGGTGCTTGGTCTCCACACTCAAGCAACACTATCTACTCTCCAGCTTTGGGAGCGAGGGTCGGGTCCAGTAGCTCTCCCTTTCCAAGGGTGCGTTCGTCGAACACAACCTCGCGGTTCCTCACAAGCTTTCCTGCTGCCTGGTCCCAAAGCCGATAGGCTTTGTGTGACGTGTCGTACCCAGCCATGATGCACTTCCTGAAACGTGCGTTAAGCTTTCCTCCACCTTCTCCCGTCTTGATCTTCACCCATGCAGTTGACCCGAACACCTTCAGATGAGATGCGTTGGGTTTCTTTCCCGGCCATGCTTCTTGTGGAGTCTTCAGCTGCTTGTCCTGCTCCTTTCCACGCTTTTGCAAGGTGGTTGCTGGTGTCGGATTCAAGAGGCAGCAAGCCGTTGTTGCTGATTCTGCCCAAAAGTGTAGTGGGAGCTTGACATCGAAGAGCATGCTTCGCACCATGCCGAGTAGGGTCTGGTTCATCCTCTTGGCAACGCCGTTGCTTTGGTGGTTGTAAGGGATGGTTTGCTCGTGGCGGATGCCATGATGCTTGAGCCAAGGCTTGCATGCCTCATACTCACCCTCGTTGTCACTTCGGAGCGTCTTAACCTTCTTGGACGTTTGCCGCTCCACCATGGCGACGAAGTCGAGGAGCTTCTCCTTGACCTCTCCCTTTGTTTTGAGGAAGTAGATCCACAACTTGCGGCTGTGGTCATCAATAAAGGTCAGGAAGTACTTGCTTCCTCCATTAGACGGTGTGCAAAAGGGTCCACACACGTCACTGTGTATCAGTTCCAAGACGTGCTCCGCTCGTTGACCTCCTCTCCCAAACGGCTTCTTCTTTGCCTTCGCTTGGAGGCATGGTTCACACAATGCACACCCTTCGCCATGCTTCATGGTGCACCCTTCCATTTCGCAGACTACCTCTTGTTCCTGCATCTTTTGCAGCGTGGTGTTGGCCACATGGCCAAATCGCCGGTGCCACAGCTCAGCGTCAGTTTCCTTCGTTGATGTGGCGGCCGTAGCGGTCGCTGGTGGTGCATCCTTTGGCTTTGGTGCCATTGTCTTGGTGGCACATGCGAGTCCCTTATCCGACGCCTTGGTGACTTTGGTTTGAATCATGTAGAGGTCGTCGACTCTTGGAACTTGAAGCATGAGATCATCTTTGCTGCACAAAATTTGGATGTCCTCGTTTTTTAGGGCCACCGCTTCCTTGTTGGTAAACACCACTGTCATGTTGTTGTCAGTGATTTGTGACACGAGCAGCAAGTTGGCTGCAAAGGAGGGCATGTACAGCACCTTTTGAAGGTTGACCGCCTTCTCTGCACCATTCATGTTGAACGTGATCACCTTGTCCCCTTTGCCCATGGCTTGGACGACGCCGCCGTTTACACACTTGATGCGCATGACAGATTCGGCCATGGAGACAAATCCAACCTTCTCTTTTGATGAGTGGTGGTTGGTGCCCGAGTCAAGGGCGAATGCCCCGGACCTAAGGATCGTTGCGCCCTTCATGGACAGCCCCCTAGCCATCATGTTGGTGAGCTCCTTCTTCTCCTTTCCACCTTTGTTCCCGCCTTCTTTCTTGGGACTACGGCAGTCCCTAGCCCAGTGCCCAGCCTTGCCACAGTTGTGACAGATGCCGGGCTTCTTGGAACTCTTCCCGCCACCGTTGCCTTTCCCTCCACCGCCACCGCTTCCGCTGTTGCCTTGACTGGAGCGAGAGCTTGCACTTTGTCCACCGAAGCGAGAGGCATAGGCTGAAATTTTTACCTCACTGCCACTGCGTCGCATGGACTCGTTGCAGACGTGTTTGAAGACAGCCTCATACGTCAGATTTGCCTCCTTCCAACCGCCAAGTACGGCGATCAAGGACCCCCAGCTTTNTTTCAGCAGCACCATTAGAAGGATCATGGCACGCATGTTGGAGTCAAGATTCCATTCCAATTTTTGGACCTCTTGCAGCACGTTGTCGATCGACTGCAAAAATGCGGGTATCGACTCTCCTTCGCTCACCCTCATCAACATCAACCTTTGGAAGATGAAGAGTCGGTTTGCTAGGGCGTTCGATTGATGCACTCGTACAAGTTTTGCGTAGGCCTTGGCAGCCAACGTGCATTCTGTGGTGTGGGAGTGTTGAGTCTCGTTGATGGACGTCACAAGAATGGCGAGAGCCATGTTGTTCTTCATCGTCCATGCTGCAAGGTCAGCCGCATGCGTCGCCACCGTCGCATTGGTGGGTACTGTCTCGGTCTCTTTTAGGATGTCGAGGTAGCCACACACGTTCATGACAGTCTCAAACTGCCATTACCACAAGGGAAATCCTGTCCCCATAAACTTGGACATACTCGCCTCAAGGCGAGCTTGAGTCGGATCCGCCAGTTCCTGCTGTTGCTCATCTTCTCTTCTGCACTACTACTCTGCTTCGTTGAGGCCGATGAGGCTGATGAGGCTGCTGACTACGACCGTTGTCAAAGGTGCAGTTGGTTCCGTTGCATACCCCTCCCGCCGATGATTGCCTAAGGCAATGGTGCCGTCGTGAGAGAACGGACTCGGGGTCATACCACCTTCTAAAAAGGGGTAGAGCTTACTCCCGTTGGGGCTCGAGGGTCTTTTCTAACATGGACAGAGATGTTCCTTGTCCCCTAGTCCGCCACGTGCGCACACCCTACCTGAAGAAGCCGATGGAGCCGATGGTGCAGATGGAGCCGTCCGATGGTCGTGTCCCTGTTGTACCTGTGCGCCCTGTAAGACCACGCGCTAGTCGGTCTTGGAAGCGTGCCTTAGAACCAGAAGTGTGGGCCCATAACCCTTTGTCAATGCGACGGATAGCAACGGTCTAGAAAACGGGTCCCGACATGGGAGGCCGCCAACCGCTCTTGGTATTGCAACCCAGATACCATATCACCCTGGAACGAGGGATCCACACTTTTGGTTTGTTTGTTTTGCAACCTCACGAAGTCCGCATGTTGGTCTTTAGTGTCTACCTTTGGTTGGACACCATGTGAGGAGTCTCAAAGGCAAGAACTGTAAATGGATGCATGCAAGGTACAGGCTTTTATGCTTGCAGAGCTTTGCTAAAGCTTTTGCTTGTAGTCGCTCCACTGGACCCAACCTCAACCTACAGTCCTACTTGGCGCATCTTTAGACCACCAAGTGTCATCCTCAAGGCAGGCTCTAGTAAGCTTCCTAGAAGCTTCCTGTCCCAGTTTTGGCCACAAAGAAAATTGCAGCTATCGCGGGGTTCGAACCCGCGATCTCTCGGTTGAGACTCTGATGCCTATTCAACCAAGCCAAAAAAGTATGTTTCCAATGATGAGCCACAGGACACATACCCATTATGGGCAGTGCATTCCTGGCCCGTCTTAGAACAGACCAAGGGGACGTACTCCATAGAGCAGTGCATTCCTTGCCTGTATGNCTTCCTGTCCCAGTTTTGGCCACAAAGAAAATTGCAGCTATCGCGGGGTTCGAACCCGCGATCTATCGGTTGAGACTCTGATGCCTATTCAACCAAGCCAAAAAAGTATGTTTCCAATGATGAGCCACAGGACACATACCCATTATGGGCAGTGCATTCCTGGCCCGTCTTAGAACAGACCAAGGGGACGTACTCCATAGAGCAGTGCATTCCTTGCCTGTATGTGTGGCTAGCCAGCTAGGCAGTGGACAAGGTGCATAATATTTCAACAAGACGGTACATATGTAGTAGCGTGGTGTGGCTACCATTCACAATGACCAACCAGAGTAGGCATATGTCACTAACCATGACCAAATAAAATACAATGTGTGGCCAATGTTGAAGAATCATAATACAACTTACAAATGGCCAGAGGGAGAAGCAGTCATTTGGGAATACTAGTTATAAACTAGCAAGTACAAAGACCTTTAATAGGAAGTGGCACGGTTTGGCCACCATGCACAAGGACCAAATAAGCTAATCATGTGTCACGAAACATGGCCAAAGAATTTNTGGCCAATGTTGAAGAATCATAATACAACTTACAAATGGCCAGAGGGAGAAGCAGTCATTTGGGAATACTATTTATAAACTAGCAAGTACAAAGACCTTTAATAGGAAGTGGCACGGTTTGGCCACCATGCACAAGGACCAAATAAGCTAATCATGTGTCACGAAACATGGCCAAAGAATTTCACTATGTGTGGTCAATGTTTAAAAATCATAATGTGAGTCACAAATTGTCAGAGGGGGAAACAATGGTTTGGGAATACCAGTTATTGACTGGTAAGTACAAAGACCCTCAATAAGTTGTGGCACCATGTGGCTACCATGCATAATGACCAACCACGGTAGGCATATCCCACTGAAAATCACTAAAAAGTTTCACTATGCTGACAGCTCATAATACGAGTCACAAATGGTCAAGGGGAGAAACAATGGTTTGGGCATACTATGTGTCAACTAGAAAGTACGAAGGATTTCAATAAGTAGTGGCACGGTGTGGCCACCATGCACAATGACTAACCAAACTAGGCGCGGGCCACTCAACATGAAAAAACAACTTCATTATGTGTGGTCAACGTTGACTACTTGAATAGAAGTCACAAGTGGTCGGAGGGAAAAAAGATGGTTTGGGAATACTAGTCATGGACTCGCAAGTACAAAAATCTTTTATAAGTGAAAGCACGATGATACTACCATGCACAATGACCAATCAAAGTAGGTATTTGCCGTTGTGAAAGCACAATGGCAAAAGAATGTTCATTACATGTGGTCAACGTTCACAACTCATTATACGAGTCACAAATGGTGAGAGGGGGAAAAACATCATGGGTACACTAGTTATTGACTAGCATGTACATAGACCTTCAATAAGAAGTGGCACGCTGTGGCTACCATGCACAATGACCAATCAAAGTAGGTATTTGTCACTGACCATGACCAAAGAATTCCACTGTGTAGTGGATTTTGACAACTCATAAAACAAGTCACAAATTCTCACATGGGGAAACAATGGTTTTCAAATACTAGTTGTCAACTAGTAATTCCAAACACCTTCAATAAGTTGTAGCACGGTGAGGCTTCCTCACAGAATGAACAACCAAAGAAGGAATACATCACTGACCATGACCAGAGAGTTTCACTATGTGATATCAACGCTGAAAACTCATTACACGAGTGNTAGTGTCACGGTGTGGCTACCATGCACCATGACCAACCAAAGAAGACATATGTCCCTGACCATGATCGTAGAATTTCACTACGTGTGGTCAACATTGACAACTCATAACACGCGTAAGAAATTGTCAGAGGGGGGAACAATGGTCCGGGAATGCTATTTGTGAAATAACAAGTACAAAGGCCTTCAATACGTAGTAGAACGGTGTGGCTACCATGCACAATGACCAACCAAAGAAGACATATGCCACTGACCATGACAATGGAATTTCATTACAGGTGGTCAACGTTGGCAACTCATAATACAAGTCACACATGGTCAGAGGGGAAAAAATGGGTTTGGGAATACTATTCATCGACTAGCAAGTACAAAGACCTTCAATAAGAAGTAGCAAAATGCGGCTACCATGCACAATAACCAACCAAGGTAGGCATATGTCACTGACGATGACCAAGTAGCATCTAATATGTGTGGTAAACGTTCACAAGTCATAAGATGATTTAAAAATGGTCAGAAGGCAAAACAATGTTTTGGATAGTTTGGTTACTGACTAGCATGTACAAAGATCTTTAATAAGTAGTGGCACGGTGTGGCTACCATGCACAATAACCAATCAAAGTAGGCATATGTTCNGTCATAAATGGTCTGAGGGGGGGGAAATGGTATGGGAATACTAGTTATAAAGTTGCAAGTACAAACACCTTCAATAGTTAGTGGCACAGTGCGGCTACCATGCACAATGACCAAACAAAGGAGGCAAATGTCACTGACCATGATCAAAGAATGCCGTTATGTGTAATCAACGTAAACAAACTCATAAATCTAGTTATGAGTTGTCTATGGGAAACCATTGAGTTAGGGAAACCATTGTTTCCCGCTCAGAGCGGGAAACCATTGTTTCCCTCTCTGACCATTTGTGACTTGTATACAAGTCAAAAGTGGCCAGAGCGGGAAACAATGGTTTGGGAATACTAGTCATTGACTAGCAAGTACAAACACCTTCAATATGCAGTTGCATGATGTGGCTACAAGGCAGAATGACAAACAGAATTATGCATATGTCATTGACCATGACCAAAGAATTTCACTATGTGTGGTGAACGTTGACAACTCATTATGCAATTCACAAATGGTCAGAAGGGTAAAACAATGGTTTGGGAATACTAGTTGACAACTAGCATGTACAAAGATCTTCAATAAGTAGTGGCACGGTGCGCCTACCATGCACAATGACGAACCAAAGTAGGCATATGTCAATGACCATGACCAAAGAATTTTACTATGTGTGTTGAACGTTGAAAATTCATAACACGAGTCACATACGGTCAGAGGGGGAAATAAACGTTTAGGAATACTAGTTATTGAGTACCAAGTACAAAGAACTTCAGTAAGTAGTGGCACAGTGTGGCTATCATGCACGATGACCAACAAGAGTAGGTATATGTCAGTGAACATGACCAAAGAATTTCACTATGTTTTTTTAACGTTGAAAACTCATAAGACGAGTCACAACTGGTCAGAGGGGGAACCAATGGGTTGGGAACACTAGTTATCGACAAGAAAGTACAAAGAAATTCAATAAGTAGTTGCACGTTCTGGCTACCATGCACAATGAACAACCAAAGTAGGCAGAGGGGGAAACAATGGTTTGGAAACACTAGTCATTGACTAGTGATATCAAATACCTTCAATATGTAGTGGCACAGCATGGATACCATGCACAATGACATGCCAAAGTATGCATAGGTCACTGACCACGACCAAAGAATTTCTCAATGTGTGGTTAACGTTGACAACTCATAATACAAGTCACAAATGGTCAGAGGGGGAAACAATGCTTTGGGAATACTAGTTGTCAACTAGCAAGTACAAAGACCTTCAATACAAACTGGAATGGTGTGGCTACCATGAAAAATGACATATCAAAGTAGGCATATGGCACTAACCACGTCCAGAGAGTTTTGAGTGTATTTGGTCAACGTTAACACCTTATCTTACGAGTCAGAAATGTTCAGAGAGGGCAACAATGGTTTGCGAATAGCAGCTATCGACTAGCAAGTACAAACACCTTCAACAAGCAATGGTACAGTGTGCATACCGTGCACAATGACCAACGAAAGTAGGCATATGCCATTGACCATGACCAAAGAATCTCACTGTGTGGTCAATGTTGACACCTCATAACATGAGGCATACATGGTCAGAGGGGTAAACAATGGTTTTGGAATACTAGTTATCGACTCATAAGTACAAAGACCTTCAAAAAGCAGTGGCACAGTGTGGCTACCGTGTACAATGACCAACCAAAGGGGACATATGTCACTGAACATGACCAAAGAATTTCACTATCCATGGTCAGCGTTGACAACTCCTAATACAAGTCCCAAATAGTCAGAGAGGGAAACAATGGTGTGGGAATGCTAGTTATCGACTCAAAAGTGAAAACACCTTTAAAGATTAGTGGCACGGTGTGGCTACCCTGTGCAATGACCAACCAAAGAAGGCATACATCACTGACCGTGACAAAATAAAGTTACTACATATGGTCAACATTGAGAGCTCATAAGACGAGTCACAAACGGTTAGAGGGTAAGATAATGGTTGGAGAATTTTTTTGTTTACTAGCATGTACTAATACCTTCAAAAAGTAGTGGCACGGTGTGGCTAGCCTGCACANGGGGGGGGGGGGGGGGGGGGGGGGGGACGATGATTTGGGACTACCGATTACTTACTAGAAAGTAAGAATACCTTCGATAAATAGTGGAACGGTGTGCCTACTGTGCACAATAACCTACAAAAGTAGGTCATTGTGTGGATACTATGCATATGTCACCGACCATAAGCAAAAACTTCCACTAAGTGTCATCAATGTTGACAGCTCATGATACGAGTCATAAATTGTCAGAGGGGGAAACATTGGTTTGGCAATGTTCTTCTTTGACTAGGAAGTGCAAAGACATTTTCTGAGTAGTGGCACATTTTGGCTACCATGCATTATGACCAACCAAAGTAGGCATATGTTACTGACCATGAAAGAAGAATTTTAATACATGTGGTCAACATTGACGACTCATAATGCAAGTCACAAATGGTCATAGGGAGGAACATTGGTTTGGGAGTACTAGTTATTGACTGGAAAGTACAAAGAATTTCAATAAGTAGTGGCAAGGTGTGGCAACCATGCACAACAACCAACCAAAACAGTCACGTGTTACTGATCATGATGAAAGTAATTCACCATGTGAGGTCACGAATGGTCAAAGGGGGAAACAATGCTTTGGGAATACAAGTTATCGACTATTAACATCAAGGACCTTTACTGAATAGTGGAATGGTGTGGCTANACATAGTGACATGGTGTCGCTATTCTGCAGAATGACCTCTTGAAGTATGCATCTGTCACTGGCAATGACCAAAGGATTTCACTATTTCTGGTCAATGTTCACAACTCCTAACACGAGTCACAAATGGTCAGGTGGGGAAAAATGGTTTGCGAATATTAGTTATCCACTAGAAAGTAAAAATGCCTTCAATTAATAGCTGAACGGTGTGGCTAATGTGCACAATGACCAACCAAAGTAGGCATATGTTATGACCATGACCAGGGAATTACACTATGCATGATCAATGTTGACATCTCATGATAGGATCCACGAATGTTCAGAAGGGGAAACAATGGTTTTAGAGTACTAGTTATAGACTAGCAATTAAATAGAACTTCAATGACTAGTTTCATGGTGTGGCTACCAGGCACAATGACCAACCAAAGTAGGCAGATGTCACTCACCATGATCAAAGAATTTCACTATGATGGGTCAACGTTGACAACTCATAATACGATTCACAAATGGTGAGAGGAAAACAAATTGTTTAGGAAAACTAAGAATCAAGTAGCAAGTACTAATACCTTCAACAAGTAGTGGCACAGTGTGGCAAACATGCATAACGATCAACCAAAGTAGGCATGTTTCACTTACCATGACCAAAGAATTTCACAATGTGTGGTCATGTTAACAGCTCATAACATGGGTCAAAAATTGTTAGAGGGTGAAACAATGGTTTGGGAACACTAGGTATTGAAAAGAAAGTACAAAGACCTTCATCCGTGCCTTCAAGTAGTGGTACGGTTTGACTACCATGCACTATGACCAACCAAAGTGAGCACATGCAAGTGATCATGACCAAATAATTTCACTATATGTGGTCAATGTTGACAGCTCATAACATGAGTCACAAATGGTAGGAGGGGGAAATAATGGTTTGAGAATACTAGTTTTCAACTAGAGAGTACAAAGACCTTCAATAAGTAGTGGCATAGTATAGAAAACTTCCTCAATGACCAACCAAAGTAGGCATACATCAATGACCATGAAAAAACAACTTCACTATGATGGGTCAATGTTCACAACTCATGAAACAAGACGCAAATGGTCAGAGGGGGCAACAATTGTTTTGGGAGTACTAGTTATCAACTAGGAAGTACAAAGATCTTCAATAAGAAGTGGCAGGTGTTGCTACCGTGCACAATGACCAACCAAAGTAATCATATGTCACTGACCACAACCAAAGAATTTCACAATGGATAGTTAACGTTGACAACTCCTGATACGAGTCACAGACGGTCACAGGCAAAAACAATGGTTTGGGAATGCTGGTTGTCGGCTAGCAAGTAAAAGGACTCTCATTAAGTAGTGGCACAGTGCAGCCACCATGCACAGTGACCAACCAATGTACAGATTTTTACGAAGTTGCAAGGATTTGTACCAAGTTGTACAAAGGTGTATGGAGTTGTACGTAGTTTTACAGCTTTATACATATTTCTATAGAGTTCTACGGAGTTGTACAGAGTTTTAGCCAGTTGTAGTTAGTTGTAAGGAATTGTGTGAGATTGTACTAAGTTGTACAAAGTTGTACAGAGTTTTACAGAGTTTAACAGAGTTGTACAGAATTACACAAAGTTGCATGGAGTTGTATGGAGTTGTACGGAGTCTTGCTGATTCATGAGCATTTTTAAGGATTTTTACACAGGTATATATAGATGTATGGAGTTTTACACAGTTGTACGTAGTAGCACAGAGCTGTACAGAGTTGTATGGAGTTGCACGGGTTAGTAGAATCTGGCAGAAACGTTTTAAAGAGTTTTATGGTGTTGCACAGAGCTCTATGGACTTGTACGGAGTTGTACAGAGATACACGGTGTTTCATGGAGTTGTACAGAGATACACGGTGTTTCATGGAGTTGTACAGAGATACACGGTGTTTCATGGAGTTGTACAGAGATACGCGGTGTTTCATGGAGTTGTACAGAGATACACGGTGTTTCATGGAGTTGTGAATAGCTGTGCGAGGTTGTACAAAGTTGTACAGAGTTGTAGCAATTTGTAAAGAGTTAAACAAAGTTGAATGGAGTTTTGTGGACTTGTACTGAGTTTTACAGAGTTTTATGGAGTTGTACAAAGTTGTACAATCTGTACAGAGTTGTTTGGAGCTGAGCAGAGATGTATAGAGTTGTAGCAATTCATACATAGTTGTACGGATTTGTACGGAGCTCTACGGAATCATACAAAGTTGTACGGAGCTGTATAGATGTTTACAAAGTTGTACAGAGCCGTACAGACTTGTACGGAGTTGTACAGAGTTGTAGGTAGTTGTAGCGAGTTGATGCCAGTTGTACGGAGTTGTACGGAGTTGTACAGAGTTGTACACAGCTATACAAAGTTGTATGGAGTTTCATGGAGTTGTAAGGAGTTGAACAGAGCTGCATGGAGATGTAAAGAGTTTTAGCAAGCTGTACAGAGTTGTACGGAGTTGTACGCAGTCGTAGCAAGTTGTACATAGTTGAATAGAGCTATACAGAGTTTTCTGCAGCTATACAAAGTTGTACGGAGTTGTATTGAGTCGTGCCGGATTCTGAGGAGTTGTACGAAGCTGTCAGGAATTGAACGGACTTATACTAAGTTGTACAGAGTTTTAGGGAGTTGCATGGAGTTTTACGGAATTATACATAGTTGTACACAGTTGTACTGAAGTGTAACAAGTTGTTTAAATTTGTACAGTGTTAAGCATGTCTCTAGCTATTTGTGCAGATTTGTTGATGTTACGGAGTTGTACTNTGTACATAGTTGAATAGAGCTATACAGAGTTTTCTGCAGCTATACAAAGTTGTACGGAGTTGTATTTAGTCGTGCCGGATTCTGAGGAGTTGTACAAAGCTGTCAGGAATTGAACGGACTTATACTAAGTTGTACAGAGTTTTAGGGAGTTGCATGGAGTTTTACGGAATTATACATAGTTGTACACAGTTGTACTGAAGTGTAACAAGTTGTTTAAATTTGTACAGTGTTAAGCATGTCTCTAGCTATTTGTGCAGATTTGTTGATGTTACGGAGTTGTACTGCATTTTCCAGAGTAGTAAAGAGTTGTACAAAGTTGTATGGATTTGTATAGAATTGTTCAGAGCTGCACATAGTTGTAAGGAGTTGTGGCAATTTCTATGAAGTTGTACAGTCTTGTATGGAGCTGTAAAGAGTTGTACACTGTTGTACGGAGTTGTACGGTGCTGTACGGACATGTATAGAGTTATAGAGAGTTGTACAGGGTCTTACAATTTTGGACAAAGTTGTATGGAGTTGCACCAAGTGGTACGGAGGTGTACAGATTTGTACATATTTCTACGGATTTGTATGGAGTTTTCTGAATTCTTACATAGCTGTATCATGTTTTACTGAGTAGTACAGAGTCATACAATTTATGGGAAGTTGTACGCAGTTGTACAGAGTTGTAAGAAGTTGTAGAGATTTTTCAGGAGTTGAAAGGAGTTGTACGAAGTTGTACATGTTTTTAGCAATTGAAAGAAACATTGTGCGGGATTCTATGGAGTTGCACGAAGCTTTATGGAGTTGAACATAGTTATACACAGTTGTATGGAGTTGGTTGTACAAATTTCTACGAAGTTGTGTTGAATGGTATACACCTTGTCCATTGGCTAGCTGGCTTGTAGCGTGGAAAGACAAGGCATGCACTGCTCTATGGAGTATGTCCCCTTGGTCTATTCTGAGATAGGCCAGGAAAGCACTTCACATAATGGGTATGTCCCCTGGAATTCCTCATAGGAAACACAACATTGTGGCCTAGTTGGGACAGGCGACGGAGCTCATGGGTCGCGGGCTCAAACCCCGCGACGGCCGCATTTGTATTTGTGGCCCATAATGGGACAGGACGATTCTAGGAAGCTTACTAGAGCCTACCTTGAAGATGACACCTGGCGGTCTTCGGGCACACTAAGTAGGACTGTAGGCTGAGGTTGGCTCCTATGGAGCCACTGCAAGCAGAAGCATTAGCAGTTCAAAAGCTGGTACCTTGCATTCATCCATTTGCATTTCTTGCCTTTGAGACTCCTCACAGAGTGTCCGACAAGGGTAGACACTAAAGACCTTCATGCCCATCTCGTGAGGTTGCAAACCAAACAAACCTAATGTGTGGACCCCTTGTTTGAGGGTGATATGCTATCTTGGTTGCAATACTAAGAGCGGTTGGCGACCTCCCATGTCGGGACCCGTTTTCTAGACCGTTTCTATCCGGCACATTGACAAAGGCACGCTTCCAAGACCGACTCATGCGTGGTCTTGCAGGGCGCATAGGTACAACAGGGGCACGAAGATCGGACGGCTCCAATCTGCGCCATCGGCTCCATCAGCTTCTTCATGTAGGGTGCGCGCACGTGACAAACTAGGGAACAAGGAATGGCTCTTTCTATGTTGGACAAGACCCTCAAGCCCCATGGGATAAATCTCTACCCCTTTAGAAGGTGGTATGACCCCGAGTCCGTTTCTCTCATGACGGCACCATCGCCTTAGGCGATCAGCGATAGGAGGGGTATGCAACAGAACCAACTGTACCTTTGGCAATGGTCATAGTCAGCAGCCTCATCAGCCTCATTGGCCTCAACAAAGCAGAGTAGCAGCGAAGGAGAGAAGACAAGAAACCTCCAAAAATGGCGAATCCGACTCAAGCCCTCCTTCGGACGGGTATGTCCAAATTCACAGGGACAGGTTTTCCCTTGTGGAAGTTGCAGTTTGAGACTGTCATGAACGTGTGTGGCTATCTCAGCATCCTAAAAGGGACCGAGAGAGCACCCACCAAGGCAATAGTGACTACGCATACCACTGACCTTACAGCATGGACAACAAAGAACAACATGGCTCTCGCCATACTTGTGACGTCCATCAACGAGACTCAACACTCCCACATCACAGGATGTACGTCCGCTGCCGAGGCCTATGCAAAACTCTCATGCGTGCATCAATAAAACACCCTAGAAAACTGACTCCTCATCTTCCGAAGGTTGATATCGATGAGGGTGAGGAAAGGAGAAGTAATACACGCATTCCTGCAATCGTTCGACAACGTACTCCAAGAGGTAAAACAAAGGGAATACAATCTTGATTCCAACATGCGTGCCATGATCCTTTTGATGGCGTTGTCGGAAAGCTGGGGGTCCTTGATCACCGTATTTGGCGGTTGGAAGAAGGCGGATGTGACATATGAGGTTGTCGCCGAACACGTCCGCAACGAGTCCATGCGACGCAATGGTAGTGAAGCAAACATTTCAGCCTATGCCTCTCTTTTTGGTGGACAAGGTTCAAGCTCTTGCTCCAGTCAAGGCAACAGTGGAAGCGGTGGCGGTGGAGGGAAGGGCAATGGTGGCGGGAAGAGTTCCAAAAATCCTGACAACCATTACAACTGTAGCAAGGCTAGGCACTAGGCTAGGGACTGCCGTAGTCCTAGGAAAGAAGGCAGGAACAAAGGTCAGAAGGAGAAGAAGGAGCTTACCAACACGATGGTTGAAGGGTTGCCCATGAACGGGACAATGCTCCTTAGGCCAGGGGCATTTGCCCTTGACTCGGGAACCAACCACAACTCCTCAAAAGAGAAGGGTGGATATATCTCCATGACCGAATCTGACATGC
>SZWC01008622.1:0-13860 GCA_023375785.1 Penium margaritaceum
GTTCCTATTACCCAGCTTTGGTTTCTGTGACCCGGCTTTGGTTTATGTGACCCGGCTTTGGTTTTTGTGATCCGGCTTTGGTTACCGTGACCCGGCTTTGGTTTTTGTGACCCGGCTTCAGTTTCAGTGACTCGGCTCTGGTTTCTGTGATCCTGTTTTGGTTTTTGTGACCCGACTTTGGTTTATGTGACCCGGCTTTTGTTTCTGTGACCCCGGTTTGGTTTCTATGACATGGCTTTGGTTTCTGTGACCCGGCTTTGGTTATGTGACCTGGCTTTGGTTGTTGTGACCCGGCTTTGGTTTCTGTGATCCGGCATTGGATGCTGTGACCCGGTTTTGGTTTCTGTGACCCGCTTCGGTTTCTATGACCGGGCTTTGGTTTCTGTGCTCCGGCTTTGGTTCGTTGACCCGGCTTTGGTTTATGTGACCCGACTTTGGTTTCTGTGACCCGGCTTTGTTTTCTATGACCCGACTTTGGTTTATGTGACCCGGCTTTGGTTTCTGTGATTTGGCTTCGGTTTCCGTGACCCGGTTTTGGTTTATGTGACCCGACTTTGGTTTCTGTGACCCGGCTTTGGATTCTGTGACCCGGCTTTGGTTTCTGTGACCCGGCTTTCGTTTATCTGACCTTGCTTTGGTTTCTGAGACCCGGCTTTGGTTTGTGTAACCCGGCTTTGCTTTCTGTGACCCGGCTATGTTTTCCGTGACTCGGCTTTTGTTTCTGTGATCCGGCTTTGGTTTCTATGACCGGGCTTTGGTTTCTGTGCTCCGGCTTTGGTTCGTTGACCCGGCTTTGGTTTCTATGACCGGGCTTTGGTTTCTGTGCTCCGGCTTTGGTTCGTTGACCCGGCTTTGGTTTCTATGACCGGGCTTTGGTTTCTGTGCTCCGGCTTTGGTTCGTTGACCCGGCTTTGGTTTCTATGACCGGGCTTTGGTTTCTGTGCTCCGGCTTTGGTTCGTTGACCCGGCTTTGGTTTCTATGACCGGGCTTTGGTTTCTGTGCTCCGGCTTTGGTTCGTTGACCCGGCTTTGGTTTCTATGACCGGGCTTTGGTTTCTGTGCTCCGGCTTTGGTTCGTTGACCCGGCTTTGGTTTCTATGACCGGGCTTTGGTTTCTGTGCTCCGGCTTTGGTTCGTTGACCCGGCTTTGGTTTCTATGACCGGGCTTTGGTTTCTGTGCTCCGGCTTTGGTTCGTTGACCCGGCTTTGGTTTCTATGACCGGGCTTTGGTTTCTGTGCTCCGGCTTTGGTTCGTTGACCCGGCTTTGGTTTCTATGACCGGGCTTTGGTTTCTGTGCTCCGGCTTTGGTTCGTTGACCCGGCTTTGGTTTCTATGACCGGGCTTTGGTTTCTGTGCTCCGGCTTTGGTTCGTTGACCCGGCTTTGGTTTCTATGACCGGGCTTTGGTTTCTGTGCTCCGGCTTTGGTTCGTTGACCCGGCTTTGGTTTCTATGACCGGGCTTTGGTTTCTGTGCTCCGGCTTTGGTTCGTTGACCCGGCTTTGGTTTCTATGACCGGGCTTTGGTTTCTGTGCTCCGGCTTTGGTTCGTTGACCCGGCTTTGGTTTCTATGACCGGGCTTTGGTTTCTGTGCTCCGGCTTTGGTTCGTTGACCCGGCTTTGGTTTCTATGACCGGGCTTTGGTTTCTGTGCTCCGGCTTTGGTTCGTTGACCCGGCTTTGGTTTCTATGACCGGGCTTTGGTTTCTGTGCTCCGGCTTTGGTTCGTTGACCCGGCTTTGGTTTCTATGACCGGGCTTTGGTTTCTGTGCTCCGGCTTTGGTTCGTTGACCCGGCTTTGGTTTCTATGACCGGGCTTTGGTTTCTGTGCTCCGGCTTTGGTTCGTTGACCCGGCTTTGGTTTCTATGACCGGGCTTTGGTTTCTGTGCTCCGGCTTTGGTTCGTTGACCCGGCTTTGGTTTCTATGACCGGGCTTTGGTTTCTGTGCTCCGGCTTTGGTTCGTTGACCCGGCTTTGGTTTCTATGACCGGGCTTTGGTTTCTGTGCTCCGGCTTTGGTTCGTTGACCCGGCTTTGGTTTCTATGACCGGGCTTTGGTTTCTGTGCTCCGGCTTTGGTTCGTTGACCCGGCTTTGGTTTCTATGACCGGGCTTTGGTTTCTGTGCTCCGGCTTTGGTTCGTTGACCCGGCTTTGGTTTCTATGACCGGGCTTTGGTTTCTGTGCTCCGGCTTTGGTTCGTTGACCCGGCTTTGGTTTCTATGACCGGGCTTTGGTTTCTGTGCTCCGGCTTTGGTTCGTTGACCCGGCTTTGGTTTCTATGACCGGGCTTTGGTTTCTGTGCTCCGGCTTTGGTTCGTTGACCCGGCTTTGGTTTCTATGACCGGGCTTTGGTTTCTGTGCTCCGGCTTTGGTTCGTTGACCCGGCTTTGGTTTCTATGACCGGGCTTTGGTTTCTGTGCTCCGGCTTTGGTTCGTTGACCCGGCTTTGGTTTCTATGACCGGGCTTTGGTTTCTGTGCTCCGGCTTTGGTTCGTTGACCCGGCTTTGGTTTCTATGACCGGGCTTTGGTTTCTGTGCTCCGGCTTTGGTTCGTTGACCCGGCTTTGGTTTCTATGACCGGGCTTTGGTTTCTGTGCTCCGGCTTTGGTTCGTTGACCCGGCTTTGGTTTCTATGACCGGGCTTTGGTTTCTGTGCTCCGGCTTTGGTTCGTTGACCCGGCTTTGGTTTCTATGACCGGGCTTTGGTTTCTGTGCTCCGGCTTTGGTTCGTTGACCCGGCTTTGGTTTCTATGACCGGGCTTTGGTTTCTGTGCTCCGGCTTTGGTTCGTTGACCCGGCTTTGGTTTCTATGACCGGGCTTTGGTTTCTGTGCTCCGGCTTTGGTTCGTTGACCCGGCTTTGGTTTCTATGACCGGGCTTTGGTTTCTGTGCTCCGGCTTTGGTTCGTTGACCCGGCTTTGGTTTCTATGACCGGGCTTTGGTTTCTGTGCTCCGGCTTTGGTTCGTTGACCCGGCTTTGGTTTCTATGACCGGGCTTTGGTTTCTGTGCTCCGGCTTTGGTTCGTTGACCCGGCTTTGGTTTCTATGACCGGGCTTTGGTTTCTGTGCTCCGGCTTTGGTTCGTTGACCCGGCTTTGGTTTCTATGACCGGGCTTTGGTTTCTGTGCTCCGGCTTTGGTTCGTTGACCCGGCTTTGGTTTCTATGACCGGGCTTTGGTTTCTGTGCTCCGGCTTTGGTTCGTTGACCCGGCTTTGGTTTCTGTGACCCGGCTTTGGTGTCTGTGATCCAGCTTTGGTTATGTGACCTGGCTTTGGTTTCTGTGACCCGGCATTGGTTTATGTGATCCGGCTTTGGATCCTGTGACCCGGTTTTGGTTTATGTGACCTGCTTTAGTTTCTATGACCGGGCTTTGGTTTCTGTGCTCCGGCTTTGGTTCGTTGACCCGGCTTTGGTTTCTGTGACCCGGCTTTGGTTTATGTGACTTGGCTTTGGTTTATTTGACCTGGCTTTGGTTTATGTGACCCGACTTTGGTTGTTGTGACCCGGCTTTGGTTTATGTGACCTGGCATTGGTTTTTGTGACCCGCCTTTCGCTTCTCTGACCTGGCTTTGGTTTCTGAAACCCGGCTTTGGTTTGTGTGACCCGGCCATGGTATATGTGGCCCGACTTTGTTTTATGTGACCTGGCTTTGGTTTATGTGACCCGGCTTTGGTGTGTGTGGACCGGCTTTGGTTTATGTGACCTGGCTTTGGTTTCTGTGACTTGGCTTTGGTTTCTGTGACCAAGCTTTGGTTTCTAAGACCCGGCTTTTCGTTTCTATGACCCGGCTTTGGTTCCTGTGACCCCGCTTTTGTTGTAGTGACCCGGCTTTGGATTCTATGACCCGGCTTTGGTTTCACTGACCCAGCTTTGGTTTCTGTGACCCGGCTTTGGTTTCTGTGACTTGGCTTTGGTTTGCTGTGACCCGGCTCTGGATTATGTGACTCAGCTTTGGTTTATGTGTTTTGGCTTTGGTTTATGTGACTTGGCTTTGGTTTTTGTGACCTGGTTCTGGTTTCTGTGCTCTGGCTTTGGTTTCAGCCACCTGGCTTTGGTTTTTGTGACCCGGCTTTGCTTTATGTGACCCGGCTTTGGTTTATGTGACCCGGCTTTGGTTTTCGTGACCGGCTTTAGTTCTTGTAATCCGGCTTTGGTTTATGTGAACCGGCATTGGTTTCTATGACCCCGATTTTCTTTATGTGACCCGGCTTTGGTTTCTGTGACCCAACTTTCGTTTCTGTGACCCGGCTTTGGTTTATGTGACCCAGCGTTGGTTCTTGTGCCCCGGCTTTGGTGTTTGTGACCCAGCTTTGGTTACCATGACCCGGCTTTGGTTTATGTGACCCGGCTTTAGTTTCTGTGACCGGGCTCTTGGTTCTATGACCCGGTTTTGGTTTCTGTGACCCGGCTTTGGTGTCCGTGACCCGGCTTTGGTTTCTGTGACCCGGCTTTGGTTTCCGTGACCCGTCTATGGTTTCTATGACTCGGCTTTGGTTTTGTGACCCGGCTTTGGTTTTTGTGATCCGGCTTTGGTTTCAGGGACCCGGCTTTGGTTTCTGTGACCCGGCTTTGGTTTTTGTGATCCGGCTTTGGTTTCAGGGACCCGGCTTTGGTTTCTGTGACCCGGCAATGGTTTCGGTGACCCGGCTTTGGTTTCTGTGACCCCGCTTTGGTTTCTGTGACCTGGCGTTGGTTTCAGTGACCCGACTTTGGTTATGTGATCTGGCTTTGGTTTCTGTGACCTGGCTTATTTTTATGTGATCCGGCTTTGGATTGTGTGACCCACTTTTGTTGATGTTACCCGGCTTTGGTTTCTATGACCGGGCTTTGGTTTATGTGCTCCGGCTTTGGTTCGTTGCCTCGACGTTGGTTTATGTGACCCGGCTTTGGTTTATGTGACCCGGCTTTGGTTTCTATGATCCGGCAAAGGTTTCTATGACCCGGCTTTGGTTGTCGTGACCCAGCTTTGGTTTTGGTGACTTGTCTTTGGTTTATGTGACCCGGCTTTGGTTTCTGTGACCCGACTAGTTATACCCTATTTGCGTCCTAGTTGCACCCTAGTTGCGCCCTATTTGCGCCCTAGTTGCGCCATAGTTGCAACATTGTTGCGCCCTCATTGCGTCCTAGTTGCGCCCTCATTATGCCATTGTTGTGCCCTAGTTGCGCCCTAGTTGCGCTCTTGTTACGCCCTAGTTGTATCCTAGTTGCGCCCTAGTTGCGCCCTAGTTGCGCTCTAGTTGCGCCCTAGTTTTGCCTGAGTTGCGCCCTAGTTGCGCCCTAATTGTGCCCTAGTTGCGCCCTAGTTGCGCCATAATCGCGCCCTTGTTGCGCCCTGGTTGTGCCCTAGTTGTGCCCTACCTGCGCCCTACTTGCACGCTAGTTGCGTCTTAGTTGCCCCATAGTTGCGCCCTTGTTGTGCCTTGGTTGGGCACTGTCTATGCCCTAGTTGTACCCTACTCGTGCCCTAGTTGCGTCCTACTTGTGCCATCTTTGCGCCCTCGGTGCGCCTTAGTTGCGCCCTAGTTGCACCCTAGTTGTACCCTAGTTGTGCCCTAGTTCCGCCCTATTTTTGCCCTAGTTGCACCCTAGGTGCGCCTTAGTTGTGCCCTAGTTACGCCCAAGTTGTGCCCTAGTTGCGTCCTAGTTGCTCCCAATAGTACCCTAGTTACGCCCTAGTTGCGTCCTAGTTGCGCCCTAGTTGCACCCTAGGTGCGCCTTAGTTGTGCCCTAGTTACGCCCAAGTTGTGCCCTAGTTGCGTCCTAGTTGCTCCCAATAGTACCCTAGTTACGCCCTAGTTGCGTCCTAGTTGCGACCTAGTTGCGCCCTAGTTACGCCCAAGTCGCGCCCTAGTTGTGCCCTAGTTGCGCCCTAGTTGCGCACTAGTTATACCCTAGTTGCGCCCTAGCTGCACCCTACTTGTGCCCTAGTTGCGCCCTAGTTACGCCCAAGTCGCGCCCTAGTTGTGCCCTAGTTGCGCCCTAGTTGCGCACTAGTTATACCCTAGTTGCGCCCTAGCTGCACCCTACTTGTGCCCTAGTTGCAACCTGGTTGCGCCCTAGTTGCGCCCCAGTTGCCCCTAGTTACGCTCTAATTGTGCCCTAGTTGTGCCCTAATTGTGCCCTAGTTGTGCCATAGTTGCGTCCTAGTTGCGCCCAAGTCGCGCGCTAGTTGCGCCCTAGCCACGCCCTAGTTGCGCCCTAGTTGCGCCCTAGTTGCGCCCTAGTTGCACCCTACTTGTACCCTATGTTATACCCTTTTCGCCTCCGGCTAGATTTGGGCCTGACAGTATGCAGGGATCAACTATCAGTCACGGTTCGCACTACGCTATCACGCGACTGCATTCATTTCCCGCCCCACGTCCCTCCTTTTCCCCCGTTTCTTCCATGTGTATTTTCCCTCTCATTCACTCGGCGGATCATTCGCCGTACGACTTTGGGAAGTACATCTCATATGGCCCTATTCCTCAGTAAACATCCGACAGCCTGGTTTATGCTATTCATGGGCCTTTGATCACTGACGATCAATTATCCACCGTATGGCACAGTTTCAACTAACACAATTCTTCCCGATAGCAGACTCAAAATAACGTTGAGCACCTTTTGTGGCTATTTGAGCCATGATTTCCCTCAGCATTCCACCGGTGATGTCCCTCAAGATAACACAAACAGAGCAATTTGGACAACCAACAATGCTTGTGTCTGATCCAAAAACACATACAAGATCAACACTCCATCACTTCACATGCAATCCCTCCCCTACATATCACCCAGCAACATGTGCAAACCGTAGGCCTCCTGAGTCGTCCGATCATCAGTCGAAGATGGTCCATGCAACAACACAGTGCGGCTCACACCGCCTTGCTTGCTTGCCCGTGGCGTGGTGCGGCGTAGCTCCAACGGGCCGTCGACACGTCGACCTGCACGGGGATGGGTGCGCGCCAGATCTTTGTCCCGCAGGCGGAAGAGTTATAGCCGATGCCGTTGGTAGGCCCGGAACGCCTCGGCCTGTTCCTCAGTAGCCTCTGCGGTGTGTCGTCTGACGTCACGTGCCTCCTCCTGCCAGCTCTCCACGGGACGGGGCTCGTCGTCACGGGGAAGTCTTTGTAGCCACGGTTGCCAGAACGGCTCCAGGGCTCCACCTGCGGGGTGATGTGACCATTGCATCACTCCCAGGACGGTCCGTGTGCCGAGCCGATTGGGCACATTGCAGCAGCTGCAAATTGCATAGAAGGTCACCGGCGCGTCTCGGGCGGCCGTGATGGAGCTGGGCGGCTGGTACTCCCGTGGAAACCGAGGACCAACACATGATGGCTCCGTCATGTGCTCCTCAGGGAGGAGCATTCCCATATGGGGATGGTTACACACTCACACACACACGCACGCACAATCCAAGCATACTCTAGCTTCTCTAATCTAACTTGTCGCGAGACGGGGCGCACGTCCCGCTCGGCGGTCTGGTTCGACTAAGGGGCAGCAATCTCTCTGTCTCGCAGACGGCTGCAGGATCAGCTTCTTGTCCCGGATCGGGCGAGGTGTCAGCAACGCGGCTCGCCAAAGGCGAGCGTCGTCTCCCGAGTCGGGAGCAAAAGCGTATGATCTCCGCGTCCAACTTTCGACTTTCAACAATGTTGTGATAGCAGTCAGTTCTTTGTCAGCAGTCATCCTCTTCTCATCCTCCTCTTCTTATCCCCCCTCGCACCGCTCTCACAAGGTCTCATCATGCTGGCCAGCCGCATTATGTGGCTCGCGCATCCAAACGCCGTTGGATAAGGCCCCTAGAGCACCGCTCCTCTTTTCGAGGTTCGGACGCGACTCTGCTGCCATCAAGCCAGCCTCGGGCCGCCTTCCCTTCCTCCCGGCAGGTATGGTCGGGCCACGTCATCCGCTGCAATGTCCTTCCTCACGCTCCATCGCTTCCCGGAGTCGAACTGCCCTCCCTGCAGTTTTCTTTCCTCGATCGAGCGGTCGTCGGATGATTCACCGACCTTCCCCTCGCCCTTCTCCTTTTTTAACCCGGGACCCAGCCCTTCCTCCCCCGTCCTCCGATGGATGAACAAATCACCGTTAACACTGTTATACCCTACTCCCGCAAGACAAGTAGGACGTCCTCGTCCATCCGTCCCTCCTTCTTGTTTTGTTCATCCCGTCCTTTCCTTTCGCTGGATCATCCGCCGTGTGAATAGTGCTCTTATCCCTCTTCCAGCGCATATTCCCTTTCCCCCCTTTCTGGTGATGAATACTCCTCCTCCGCCCACCTCGTCCTCTCCATACCATCCAACTCTCGGTAGAGCACTTCTTGCCGTATCTCCTCGTTCCGCGTCCTGGGGCTCTGGCGTGGCATTGCCCTCTGTTCTCCCTCCCCGGTCCCTCTCTCTCGTTGCTCCTGCAATCGCCGTGCCACTTCCTTCTGCTCCGCCTGCACCCTCCTCCTTGCCTCATCACTCTCCTCACAGGGCATGCACAGTGGTTCACGGAGCCCTGTTTGCGTGTTGCTGTGCTGATGGGCACATGGAAGGTACACTCGATGATGGCAGCTGATGCATTGCCACCTGCCAACACGCACTGGGCCTCTGCACATGGCGCACGGCTTACTTCGTGAGCTTGTGCATCGGAGGCATTTATATAGGGCAATGCGCCCTCCGTGATGCAGCCTCCTTTTGTCAGAAAATATTACTCCGACAAGGTACATCCCACCCCTCAAATACTTCGAGTGCTCAAGAATGGTTCAACTCCGGTCAGAACCACCTCGGTCATCATTCACTAGCTGTTAACGGTCCTTAACCGACCAACGGCCCTCCTGCCGAGACATCCCCTAATAAGCGGAGTCACCGCAAGCACGTCCGGCTAGTGCAGAAGATGCCGTTATCTATGTTTCCTGTCCTATCAGTTCTGTAGTACATATGGGGGATGTTCATTCCCTCCACAACTAACCAGAACAGTTCTACTCATCCTGTTCCCCCTTGGTTCCGCGACTTCGCCGCCGTGTCTTTGCTTTGCTCCCTCCTCGCATTTCCGGTCTTCGCTAACCCCTCACATCCCTTCGCTCTGTCACTCTCGCCCCTTTGCTCAGCTCTGTCACCCCGCCAACCGTCTCTCATATCGTCAGCTCTCTCTCTCTCACACCAACTTGCCTACCTTGACTACCTTGTGTCTCGGCCTCTATCAGCTCCCGCGGCTAACTCCTCGGACCGCTCTTGCCTACGTCACTCTGCTGACGTGCACTTGCATTTGTTGATGCTTCTACCTACTTCTGCTACTACTATTCTTGTGTTTACATTCTTCTGACATGGTATCAGAGCTTCAGGCAACATCACCTGGAGTCCCATGACTGTGTCATCATGCTGCTGCCATCCTTGCTTCATCGCTTCGACTCGCATTCTCCTGCCGCCGCTACCGTCACCACGCGCCTCGCCGCTTCACCAATAGCTGACATCAGCAGCTCTGCCTGACGAGTACGCCGCGCTGAAGAAACGTCTCGTCGTCCCAAGAAGGACCTGCGCGCACTTCCGCGCCCATGGCTAACAACCGGTGACGCGTGGCCTATATCAGCCGCAAGTAACTCTTGAGCCACCGCCTGCCGTCAACTACCTAGAAGCTTCCTGTTGTTTGCCATCCACTGCCCCTCATCACATCTGCCTCTGCCAGCATCTCCTCCTTTTTCGTCTTGCCTCATCAGCTTCATCTACATCTGTCTCGCCGCCATTCTCAGTCCGTCTGCGTCCGTCATCGCGAGCCACCTTCTTGCATCGCCTCCTTGCCTCGTCAGCATCTGCAGCCAAAACTTCCGACGCCAGGATATCGGACACCACCAGTCTTCCTGCTCCCATTATCGAGCCAACTGGGGAACAAACCGTCACTCTCCTGACATCAGCGGTCTAGCGCCTATGGCCACTGCCTAACTCCCTCTGTCACAACCAACTTCTTCCATCGAGCAGGATATCGGATACCACCAGTCTTCCTGCTCCCATTTATGAGCCAACTGGGGAACAAGCCGTCACTCTCCTGAACGCAGAAGAAGAAGTTTTGTCACTCTATCTCCCTGTCGCGCCACCCCTCATCCCGCCTCCCTCCGCTCGTATCGCTCCCTGCCTCTCTTCTCCAGCAGCATCATCATCCTTCCGTCTTCATTCCTTGCATCATCCTCATCTGCTACCAGTCCTCCTTTACCTTCTCGCTCCAGCATCCTCAGCTCCATCAACCGCCTGTCTCTACATCATCTTCATCTCTTCATCATCAGTATGCTCCGGGCCGCCTTCACATCAATCATCTCCATCAGCATCGTTGAATCGCGCACGAGGTTTCGCCCCTGCGCCCACTCATCAATCAATCGTTTCCTCCGCCTCCGCATCACTTTCAGCTCGGCACAAGGATCCGCCCGGTCGCATCGCCTTTTCCGCGACAACCTGCGCCCACGTCGAAAACTTCCGTCAGCGCACGCGGTTCGTCCTTGCGCCCACTCTGTCATCATCATCGGGTTTTGATTCAGCAATCATCATCAGCATCTGTGAACGGCACTAGGATATGCACAAGCTAGCTGCCCGTTTCCGCAGCAGCCTGCACCCACGCCAGCAGCATATTTCTCGCGGCACGTCGGCACCTGCCTTTCCCCTTGCCGCATCCTACTCCCCTAACTCAAATCGCATACGTGGTCTCGCCCCTGCGCCCAATCCATCATCCAGCATTCCTTTGCCGTCATCCGCTTCCGCTCCGCCCGGCACAAGGATCCGCCCGCTCGCATCGCCCATTCTGCGACGACCCGCGCCCATGCCGAAAACATCCATCGCGCACGTGGTATCGCCCCTGCGCCCACTCCAGCAGCCATCGTTCCTTCGCCGTCATCCGCTTCCGCTCTGCTCGGCACAAGGATCCACCCGGTCGCATCGCCTGTTCGGCGACGACCTGCGCCCACGCCGAAAACATCGGTCACGCACGTGGCTTCGCTCCTGCGCCCACTCCATCATGTATCGCTCCTCCGTCGTCATCCGCTTCCGCTCCGCCCGGGACAAGGATTGCCCGGACACATTCCTCACTCAGCAACAAACTGTTGGACACTCACGTCCAAAACTTGAGCCGCGCCAAAGTCATACACTAGTCCAAAGCGCTATCTTCTCCCTGGCACGTCAACATGGCCGTTTGTGCCCTCGATTTGACATACACTCCAAAGCTCGATCAGTTCGGATAAAACATCCACGACTAGCATGGTGGCATACGTATCCACACAAAGCAGTCATTTCTTCATGGGTATCAACTTTCCCTCTTCTTGGAAGGAGTCTATGACAACCCTGGCAGTCCTCCAAGGGCCTACACAACGACCCTCCGAGACATCAAGAAATGCCTTCGTCACACCACCCATCCTGTCTACCATAGAATCATCAATGAAGTATCCCCGGTGGCAGCGATGTGGCACACTCTGGTTGCATCAGNATCTTCTCCCTGGCACGTCAACATGGCCGTTTGTGCCCTCGATTCGACATACATTCCAAAGCTCGATCAGTTCGGATAAAACATCCACGACTGGCATGGTGGCATACGTATCCACACAAAGCAGTCATTTCTTCATGGGTATCAACTTTCCCTCTTCTTGGAAGGAGTCTATGACAACCCTGGCAGTCCTCCAAGGGCCTACACAACGACCCTCCGAGACATCAAGAAATGCCTTCGTCACACCACCCATCCTGTCTACCATAGAATCATCAATGAAGTATCCCCGGTGGCAGCGATGTGGCACACTCTGGTTGCATCAGCGTGGAATCCAAACCTCTGCAATGAAATCATCAAATCCCTCCATCGAGTGGAAACACCCCCAACGAGACAACGTCGCCGAGACCTCATTGCCCTCTAAACAGGCAATCAGGACACTTCACCTTGTCGGACTCAAGGGGGCTGTTAGAAAATATGACTCCGACAAGGTACATCCCACCTCTTGGATACTATGAGTGCTCAATAATGGTTCAACTCCGGTCAGAACCACCTCGGTCATCATTCAATAGCCGTTAACGGTCCTTAACCGACCAACGGCCCTCCTACCGAGACATCCCCTAATCAGCGGAGTCACCGCAAGCACGTTCGGCTAGTGAAGAAGAAGCCGTTATATATGTTTCCTGTCCTATCTGTTCTGTAGTACATATGGAGGATGTTCATTCCCTCCACAACCAACCAGAAACGTTCTACTCATCCTGTTCCCCCTTGGTTCCGTGGCTTCGCCGCCTTGTCTTCGCTCTGCTCCCTCCTCGCATTTCCGGTCTTCGCTAGCCCCTCACATCCCTTCGCTCCGTCACTCTCGCCCCTTCGCTCAGCTCTGTCACCCCGCCAACCGTCTCTCATCTCGTCAGCTCTCTCTCTCACACCAACCTGCCTACCTCGACTACCTCGCGTCTCGGCCTCTATCAGCTCCTGCGGCTAACTCCTCGAACCGCTCTTGCCTACGTCACTCTGCTGACGTGCACTTGCATGTGCTGATGCTTCTACTTGCTTGTGCGACTGCTATTCCCGTGTCTGCATTCTTTCGACACCTTTCCCCCACCTTCTTCACGCATTCGTTGTGCGAGAAGCATATGCATTTGTCATACCATGGCGTAACTCCTCTCGGTTCCCTAAGGCAACTGTGACAATCCCCTTCTACCGTGCCTGTGCGTTGTCGTATCCAACAACCGCAGCAGTTATCGAGCCCATCCTCATTTGTCTTGATGCAGGCGGCGTGTGCTGCCCGCTTCCAATAGTCGCATCTCCAATGAGGAGCCTCCAGCGGTCGTCTACAACCACATCACACAATGCCTGCCGCGGTATTGTCTTCCTACCCGAGCATGCCTCTCACCTCCATGGGAATTCCCTGCCTGACCTTCTGGCAAGGCACGCAGAGCCAGCCATCTTCTTCGTTTGCCATTCCACACTCCTGGTGTATGTGACACTTGCAGCGCCTGCACTCCCTGGCTGGCAGGCGTACCATCTTCTCATACCTCGGGCAACTAACAGCGTGCGGTGTCTTCTCCTCTCCTTGCTCCTCTCCTACGCCTGTGCCCCTTGTCTCTCCTCTTCCCATTGTTATTCCTCTGATCCGGCTGCCTTGCTCTGGCCCCGCTCCTCTCTTGGCATCCTTGCTCGCCCTCCCTTGTCCCATCCCTGCTTCAATCATATGCCCGTGCAGCCCCTCGCTCCTTCCGTGTTGCATCAGCAACCTCGCACGTGCGCTTCGTGGGGCTTGCGTTATTCCTACGCCTGCTTCTGCCGCCGTCCTTTGCGCCCCTTGGTGCGCCCCTTGGTGCACCCCGCGCACTCCGCTTGACGTTGGTCCCCTTGCGAGCAAAAACTGATGGGGGTCCCCTTCTACCCCCTTTTCCTTCTGTTGCCTTCTCAGGGTCATGAGGTGGTCCCATCGACATACCGGGGCATGATCAACCGGAGCCCCAGGGCGTCCCGTTGTCCTGGGGTACCCAGGTGTCCTCACATCGTCTCCAACCTCAGCTCCCCGTCCCTGCTGTATCCTCCTTGGTGCACTTGATATTTCCGGGCGCCGGGTAGGTCGATCATCCGCCGGAGGTGGAAGGGAGTGGGGTTGCAAGTTTGGTTCCTGTGGAGCTACTGACCTTGGTGCTGCCAGTGGCGGCTGGTCTCTCAAGAGGCGCCATTAAGGCGTCACTGCCAATGCCTCATTTAACATCGCCAGCACCTTCCTCCTTACCTCGGGAACATCCCGGTTCCACAGCGCCCACCTTGCCAAGACTTCCCTCCGAGCCGCCATTCCCTCCTGTCCAGGCAATGCCACCGCATTGCGGTAGAGTTGTTCCACTGGGTAGGAATCTGCATACGAGCGTGGACTAGGATCGGGACTCGGATCGGGACTGGGATCGGGACTAGGATCGG
>SZWC01008622.1:30545-53263 GCA_023375785.1 Penium margaritaceum
CCGATCCCAGTCCCGATCCTAGTCTCGATCCCAGTCCCGATCCCAGTCCCAATCCCAGTCCCGATCCAAGCCCTGATCCCAGCCCCGATCCCAGCCCCGATCCTAGCCTCGATACCAGCCCCGATCCTAGCCCGATCCCAATCTTGATCCCAATCCCGATCCAAGTCCCGATCCCAGTCCTGCTCCCAGTCCTGAGCCCAGTCCCGATCCCATTCCTGATCCCAGTCCCGATCCTTGTCCCGATCACAGTCCCGATCCTTGTCCAGATCTCAGCCCTGGTCCTAGTCCCAATCCCAGTCCCGATCCAAGTCCCAATCCCAGTCCCGATCCAAGTCCCGGTCCAAGTCCCGATCCTAGCCGTGATCAAAGTCCCGATTCCAGTCCGGATCCCAGTCCCCATCCCAGTCCTGATCCTAGTCCTGATCCTAATCACGATCACAGTCCCGATGCCAGTCCCGATCCCAGTCCCGATCCCAGTCGTGATCCTAGTCCCGACCATAGTGTGGATCCCAGTCCCGATCCCAGTCCCGATCCCGGTCCCGATCCCAGTCCCGATACCAATCCTGATCCCAGTCCCGGTCCCTGTCCCAGTCCTAGTCCCAGTCACGGTCCCATTCCCAGTCCCAGTCCAAGTCGCAGTCCCAGCCATCGTCCCAGTTGCAGTCCCATTCCCACTCCCAGTCACAGTCCCAGTCCGAGTCACAGTCCCAGTCCCAGTCCTACTCCCACTCTCAGTCCCGGTCCCGGTCCCGATCCCAGTCCCTATCCTAGTCCCGATCATAGTCGCGATCACAGTCCCGATCCCAGTCTCGATCCCAGTCCCGATCCTATTCCCGATCAAACTCTCGGTCCCAGTCCCAAGCCCAGTCCCGGTCCAAGTCTCGGTCTCAGTCCCAGTCCCACTCGCGGTCCCAGTCCTGATCCCAGTCACGATCCCTGTCCCGATCCCAGTCTCTATCCCAGTCTCGATCCACGTCTTGATCACAGTCCCGATCCCAGTCTCGATCCCAATCCCCATCCTAGTTGTGATCCTAGTCCCAGTCCCATTCCTGATCGCAGTCTGGATCCGTGTCCCGATCCTAGTCCTGGTCCCAGTCTCCATCCCGGTCCCGATCCCAGCCTCGATCCTAGTCCTGATCCCGGTCCCTATCCCAGTCCCGATTCCTTTCCCGATTCCAGTCCCCATCCCAGTCCTAATACTTGTCCAGATCAAAGCCCAGATCAACTAGAGCGTCACACTTTGGCACTAGAGCTTCACACTTTGGCACTAGAGCATCACAAGTTGGCACTAGAGCTTCACACGTTGGTCCTAGAGATTCACGCTTTGGCACTCGAGCGTCACACTCTTGAAATAGAGCATCACACTTTGGCACTAGAGCGTCACACTTTGGCACTAGAGTGTCACACTTTGGAACTAGAGTGACACACTTTGGCACTAGAGCGACACACTTTGGCACTAGAGCGTCACACTTTGGCACTAGAGCGTCACACTTTGAAACTAGAGCGTCACACTTTGGCACTGGAGTGTCACACATTGGCACTAGAGCGTCACACTTTGGCACTAGAGCGTCACACTTTGGCACTAAAGCTTCACACTTTGGCACTAGAGCGTCACACATTGGCACTAGAGCGTCACACTTTGGCACTAGAGCTTCACACTTTGGCACTATAGCATCACACGTTGGGACTAGAGCATCACACTTTTGCACTAGATTGTCACACGTTGATACTACAGCTTCACACTTTGGCACTAGAGCGTCACACTTTGGCACTAGAGCTTCACACTTTGGCACTATAGCATCACACGTTGGGACTAGAGCATCACACTTTTGCACTAGATTGTCACACGTTGATACTACAGCTTCACACTTTGGCACTATAGCGTCACACTTTGGCACTAGAGTGTCACACTTTGGCACTAGAGCATCACAATTTGGCAGTAGAGCTTCAAACTTTCGCACTAGAGTGTCACACTTTGGAACTATAGCTTCACGTTTTGGCACTAGAGCGTCACACTTTGGCACTAGAGCGTCACACTTTGGAACTGGAGCGACACACTTTGGCACTAGAGTCACACTTTGGCACAAGAGAATCACACTTTGGCACTAGGACTTCACACATTGGCACTACAGCATCACACTTTGACACTAGAGCGTCATGCTTTGGCACTAGAGCGACACACTGTGACACTAGAGTATCGCATTTATGCACTAGAGCGTCACACTTTGGCACTAGAGCGTCACACTTTGGAACTAGAGTGACACACTTTGGCACTAGAGCAACACACTGTGGCACTATAGCGTCACACTTTGGCACTAGAGCGTTTTGACTTTGGCACTAGAGCGTCACACTTTGGCACTAGAGCATCACACTTTGGCACTAGAGCGTCACACTTTGGCACTAGAGCTTCACACTTTGGCACTATAGCGTCACACTTTGGCACTAGAGCGTTTTGACTTTGGCACTAGAGCGTCACACTTTGGCACTAGAGCATCACACTTTGGCACTAGAGCGTCACACTTTGGCACTAGAGCTTCACACTTTAGCACTTGAGCTTCATACTTTGGCACTAGAGCTTCACACTTAGGCACTAGAGCGTCACACTTGGGCACTAGAGCATCACACTTTGGCACTAGAGCATCACACTCTGGCAATACAGTGTCACACTATGTCACTAGAGCGTCACACTTTGGCAACAAAGCGTCACACTTTGGAACTAGAGCGACACACCTTGGCACTAGAGACACACACTTTGGCACTAGAGCGTCACACTTTGGCACTAGAGCGTCACACTTTGGCATTGGGGCGTCACAAATTAGCACAAGAGCGTCACACTTTGTCACAAGAGCTTCACACTTTGGCACAAGAGCTTCACACTTTGGCAATAGAGCGTTACACTTTGGCACAAGAATGTCACACTGTGGCACTAGAGCTTGACACTTTGGCATTATAGCTTCATACTTTGGCACTAGAGCGTCACAACTTGGCACTATAGCGTCACACTTTGGCAATAGAGCTTCACACTTTGGCACTAGAGCATCACACTTTGGCACTAGAACTTCAAACGTTGGCACTAGAGCGTCACACTCTGGCACTAGAGCCTCACACTTTGGCACTAGAGCGTCACAATTTGGCACTAGAGCGTCACACTTTGGAACTAGAGCAACACACGTTGGCACTAGAGCATCACACATTGGTACTAGAGCGTGACACATTGGCACTAGAGCACCACACTGTGGCACTAGAGCATCACACTTTGGCACTAGAGCTCCACACTTTGGCACTAGAGCGTCAGAATTTGGCACTAGAGCATCACACTATGGCAATAGAGGGTCACACTTTGGCACTAGCAAGTCACACTTTAGCACTAGAATGTCATACTTTTGCACTAGAGCGTCTCATTTTGGCACTAGAGCTTCACACTTTGGCACTAGAGCGTCACAGATTGGCACTAGAGCATCATACTTTGGCACTAGAGCATCACGCTTTGGAACTAGAGCGACACACTTTGGAATTAGAGCGACACGCTTTGGCACTAGAGCATCACTCTTTGGCACTAGAGCGTCACACTTTGGCACTAGAGCGTCACACTTTGACACTAGAGCTTCACACATTGGCACTAGAGCTTCACACATTGGCACTAGAGCGTCATTCTTTGGCACTAGAGCGTCAAGCTTTGGCACTAGAGCGTCACACCTTGACACTAGAGATTCACACTTTGGCACTAAAGCGTCACACTTTGGTACTAGAGCTTCACACGTTGGCACTAGAGAATCACACTTTGGCACTAGAGCATCACACTTTGGAACTAGAGCGATACACTTTGGTACTAGAGCACCACACTATGGCACTAGAGCGTCACACTTTGGCACTAGAGTGTTACACTTTGGCACTAGAGCGTCACAATTTGGCACTAGAGCGTCACACTTTGGTACTAGAGCGTCACACTTTGGCACTAGAGCATCACACTTTGGCACAAGAGCTTCACACTCTGGCACAAGAGCGTCACAATTTGGCACTAGAGCATCACACTTTGGCAGTAGAGCTTCACACATTGGCACTACAGTGTCACACTTTGGCACTAGAGCGTCACACTCTGGCACTAGAGCTTCACACATTGGCACTATAGTGTCACACTTTGGCACTAGAGCATCACACTTTGGAACTAGAGCATCACACTATGGCACTAGAGGATCACACTTTGGCACTAGGGAGTCACACTTTGGCACTATAATGTCATACTTTGGCACTAGAGCGTCTCACTTTGGCACTAGAGCTTCACACTTTGGCACTAGAGTGTCACACATTGGCACTAGAGCATCATACTTTGCTACTAGAGCGTCACACGTTGGCACTAGAGCGTCACACTTTGGCACTAGAGATCCACACTCTTGCATTGGAGCGTCATGCTTTGGCACAATAGCTTCATACTTTGGCACTAGAACATCACACTTTGGCACTAGAGCGTCACACTTTGGAATTAGAGCGACACACTTTGGCACTAGAGCGTCACACGTTGGCACAAGAGCGTCACACTTTGGCACTAGAGATCCACACTCTTGCATTGGAGCATCATGCTTTGGCACAATAGCTTCATACTTTGGCACTAGAGCATCACACTTTGGCACTAGAGCATCACACTTTGGCACTAGGGCTTCACACTTTAGCACTAGAGCGTCACACTTTGACACTAGAGCGTCATACTGTGGCACTAGAGCGACACACTGTGGCACTAGAGCATCACAGTTTGGCACTAGAGCGTCACACTTTGGCACTATAGCGTCACACTTTGGAACTAGAGTGACACACTTTGGCACTAGAGCGACATACTGTGGCACTAGAGCGTCACACTTTGGCACTAGAGCGTCACACTTTGGCACTAGAGCGTCACACTTTGGCACTAGAGCGACATACTGTGGCACTAGAGCGTCACACTTTGGCACTAGAGCGTCACACTTTGGCACTAGAGCGTCACACTTTGGCACTCGAGCGTCACACGTTGGCACTAGAGCATCACACTTTGGCACTAGAGCGTCACACTTAGGCACTAGAGCGTCACACTTTGGCACTAGAGCTTCACACTTCGGCACTAGAGCATCACCCTTTGGCACTAGAGCGTCACACTTTGGCACTAGAGCTTCATACTTTGGCACTAGAGCTTCACACTTAGGCACTAGAGCGTCACACTCTGGCAATATAGCGTCACACTTTGGAACTAGAGATCACACTTTGGCACTAGAGCGTCATAGTTTGGAACTTGAGCGACACACTTTGGCACTAGAGCCACACACTTTGGCACTAGAGCGTCACACTTTGGCACTATAGCGTCACATTTTGGCACTAGAACGTCACACTTTGGCACTAGGGCGTCACAATTTGGCACTAGAGCATCACACTTTGTCACAAGAGCGTCACAATTTGGCACTTAAGCTTCACACTTTAACACTTGAGCGTCACACTTTGGCACTATAGCTTCCCACTTTGGCACTAGAGCGTCACACTTTGGCACTATAGCATCACACTTTGGTAATAGAGCTTCACACTTTGGCACTAGAGCAACACACTTTGGCACTAGAGCTTCAAACGTTGGCACTAGAGCGTCACGCGTTGGCACTAGAGCTTCATAGTTATTCACTAGAGCGACACACTTTGGCACTAGATCGTCACACTTTGGCACTAGAGCGTCACACTTTGGAACTAGAGCGTCACACTTTGGTACTAAAGTGTCACACTTTGGCACTAGAGCGTCACACTCTGGCACTAGAGCGGCACATTTTGGCACTAGAGCTTCACACTTTTGCACTAGAGCGTCACACTTTGGCACTAGAGCGTCACACTTTGGCACTAGAGCTTCACACTTTGGCACTATAGCGTCACACTTTGGCACTAGAGCGTCACACTCTGGCACTAGAGCGGCACACTTTGGCACTAGAGCGTCACACTTTGGCACTAGAGCGTCACACTCTGGCACTAGAGCGGCACATTTTGGCACTAGAGCTTCACACTTTTGCACTAGAGCGTCACACTTTGGCACTAGAGCGTCACACTTTGGCACTAGAGCTTCACACTTTGGCACTATAGCGTCACACTTTGGCACTAGAGCGTCACACTTTTGCACTAGATTGTCACAGGCTGGTACTATTGCTTCACACCTTGGCACTATAGCGTCACACTTTGGCACTAGAGCTAACACTTTGGCACTAGAGCATCACACTTTGGTAGTAGAGCTTCAAACTTTCGGACTAGAGCATCACACTTTGGCACTAGAGCTTCACGTTTTGGCACTAGAGCGTCACACTTTGGCACTAGAGCATCACACTTTGGAACTGGAGCGACACACTTTGGCACTAGTGCATCACACTTTGGCACTGGAGCGTCATCCTTTGGCACTAGAGCACCACACATTTGCACTAGAGCATCACACTTAAGCACTATAGCTCTACACTTTTGCACTAGAGTGTCACACTTTAGCACTAGAGCGTCACACTATGGCACTAGAGCTTCACACGTTGGCACTAGAGCGTCACACCTTGGCACTAGAGCATCAAACTTTGACACTAGAGCTTTACACTTTGGCACTAGAGAATCACACTTTGGTTCTAGAGCTTTACACTTTGGCACTGGAGCGTCACACTTTGGTACTAGAGCGTCACACTTTGGCACTCCAGCGTCACACTTTGGCACTAGAGATTCAAAATTCGGAACTAGAGCTTCACACTTTGGCACTAGAGCGTCACACTTAAGCACGAGAGCTTTACACTTTGGCACTGGAGCGTCACACTTTGGCACTAGAGCGTCACACTTTGGCAGTCCAGCGTCACACTTTGGCACTAGAGATTCAAACTTCGGAACTAGAGCTTCACACTTTGGCACTAGAGCGTCACACTTAAGCACTAGAGCTTCACACGTTGGCACTAGAGCATCACACCTTGGCACTAGAGCATCACACGTTGACACTAGAGCTTTACACTTTGGCATTAGAGAATCACACTTTGGTACTAGAGCTTTACACTTTGGCACTGGAGCGTCACACTTTGGCACTCGAGCGTCACACTTTGGCACTCCAGCGTCACACTTTGGCACTAGAGATTCAAACTTTGGAGCTAGAGCTTCACACTTTGGTACTAGAGCGTCACACTGTGGCACGAGAGCTTCACACTTTGGCACTAGAGCATCACACTTTGGCACTAGAGCGTCACACGTCGGCACTATAGCATCACACTTTGGCACTAGAGTGTCACCCTTTGGCACTAGAGTGCCACACTTTGGCACTAGAGCATTGCTTTGGCACTAGAGCGTCACACTTTGGCCCTAAAGCATCACACTTTGGCACTTGGCATCATGCTGGCACTATAGAGTCACACTTCGGCACTAGAGCGTCAAACTTTGGCACTAGAGCATCACACTTTGGCACTAGAGAAGCACACTTTGACAATAGAGCTTCAAACTTTGGCACTACAGCTTCACACTTTGGCACAAGAGTGTCATACTTTGGTACTAGAGTGTCAAACTTTGGCACTAGAGCATCACACGTTGGCACTCAAACGTCACACTTTGGCACTAGAGTGCCACACTTTGGCACGAGAGCGTCACCCTTTGGCACTAGAGCAGCACACATTGTCACTTGAGCGCCACACGTTGGCACTAGAGCATCACACTTTGGCACTAGAGCATCACACTTCGGCACTAGAGCGTCACACTTTGGCACTAGAGTGTCACAATTTGGCACTTGAGCGTCACACTTTGGCACTATATGACACACTTTGGCACTTGAGCGCCACATTTGGCACTAGAGTGTCACACGTTGGCACTATAGCTTCACACTTTGGCACTAGAGCATCACACTTTGGCACTAGAGCGCCATACTTTGGCACTAGAGTGTCAGACTTTGTCACTAGAGCATCACACTTTTGACAGAAAACTGCAAGGAGCTGATGCAGGGGAAATGGGTGCGATACAAGGCGCGGGCGAGCCGCAAGCCGTGCCGCAGCGTCGAGGTGCGGGCTGAGCCTGCTTGACAGTGCCGCAACGACCACGTGATGAGCACGAAGGTTTGGACAGCATTTAATGGCAGTCAAGCGGAATATTTGAGGAGTACGAGCGGAAGATAACGGATGATGAAGCGAAGAGTGGAACTGGACGCAGCACTTGCGGTGCAGGCGTGAATGGAAGGAGGACCCCAACAACCGAGGCGCACGAAGTGATCTGCGGCCCCGAGGTGCGAGTGGGATCGATCCTGCAAACAAGAGAAGTGGTTGCAGTGCTGGGACGCACGGGCACTGAATGTGAAAGCTCACGCTGACTGCAAAGAGTGGACGCAGTGAGAGTGCGGGACACTGTCAAGCCTCACGGGCGTTGAGCAGGCAAATAGATCCTGGGTGCAGCCACAGCTGGCGGGCACAAGTGTTGTACGTGAGTGACCAATGAAGGAGGAGGAGAAGGTACATGAGGAAGGATTTGGCAAGGATTGGAGGTGGGTCATGGGACCGAGCCAGAGTGGGGGCAGGGCTAAGCCCGGTCCGAGCAAGGAGGAACAAACTTATTGACCGATGAAACTGGTAAACAGTACATAGAACTAGTGACACATGAAGTAGTAAGTTATAGTCCTAGCCCACGGAGCAAGAATGCTCTCCTATGGTGGTCGATGTGTTGTACGTAGCCTCAGCCGCCGTGCTACAGCTACTACTGCTGACGTGTGCAGGTGTGGTGCGTCTTTGTCCCTGATGGCAGGAGTTTGGCCCGTTGTATTCTTGTGGGGATGGAGGCGCGAGGACGTTGGCCGGTTGGAGAGGATGTTGCCGCCAATATTGTTGGTTCGGCAGGCGGGAGCCACGTCAGGAATCCGTCTTCCCGTTTGGTGACCGTCGGCACCGTTGCCCGTTGATCGATACTGGTATTCCGAGGGAGGTGAGATGAACCCTCTCTGTCGGGAATACTTAGGATATATCAGATCTTGGTGTTCGGTAGAATGGGGGGTATTATGGAATATTGTCGGAGGTGGGGTATTTTTTCGGTGTGCCTTGTGGTTCGTGGTATCTTTTCTGACAGCCGCCCCCGCGACCACAAGGCTTTGAAGGTTCATCAGGTGTTGATGGGACTTCTTGTAGGAACTGGCACAGAGGTAGATTGTTGAATTGTGGTACAGTTTTGCTTCAGTATGAAGTTGTGGGGAGAGAAGTTGTGATCCCATGGTGCGAGGGTGGAGTGATTGGCTAGTTCCTCGGGATGAGGTGCAGACGAGGGTGCTGGCGAGGTCTTGACGGATGCAGATGTGATAGAATAGGTGTATCGAGTTTCTTTTCCTTTGTTGTAGAGCAACCATGAGTGGGACGAATGGCACTACAACTTGGCAAGTAGGATGAACAGGCCTGGTGCAGCACTGGATGTGCAGATGGATGTGAGGGTGTCGAGCGTTGTTAAGGGGAGCGGACTCGAGGTTGTTAAAGGCGGAAGTTGGCTGAATGACTGCGGGTTGGAGGATGAGAGAGGAGGGCAGGATTCCAGGAGGTCATGTTGTCGTAAGGGGGAAGAGTCAGGTGACGACAATGCAGTAAGGGTTGCGTCTGTTGGAAGGTTTGTTGTTGCTGCTACGGTTGGAGTGTTTGTGTTATTTTTCGACTGGGATGGTGGAGATAGGCAGGCCGATCTGAGTGCTGTGGTCGCTTTGTGACTTGGGATGGCTGGAAGTGCAGTAAGGTCGACAATTGATGCTGGTCGGGGCACTGAAGAGGAACGAGCTGCAGAGTGTGTAGGGAGGAGGGCTTGCTCAGGGGTGGTATTGATGGCACGTGGTGGGTTTGTTGAGGATGAGGTTGCTTCTGCTGTTGATGTTGGATCAGCTATCTAAGGCTCTAGAGAGTGTGTTGAAGAGCTGATTTGCTTGGCGGTGGACGAATTTGGTTTGGGATCTTCAGTGGTTGCTGAAACTGGAGTTGGAGTCTCAGAGACACTGTAGCGGTCGATCACTCAAGATATGATGCTGAGATGTAAGAGTACTTGTTCTTGTGCAGGCGTGGGAGGTGGAAGTGGTGGGGAAGAGAAGATCTTTTTATTGTAGAAGTTATCCATCCATCTTGCGACAGCTGTAGGGTCAAGGCTGATGGAGTTCATGATGGGTTAGTCAGCACGTACAGTCATAGAAATGGTAAGCAGTCCTTTTGCGTAGAGGCTGGGTAGGTTTTGAAGGATGCAGAGGCAGTACAGCTGCGGCCACAGGTGGAGCTGAAGTCTTTTGTCGACGCGCGGTCCGACTGATGGCAAAACGTTGTTGTTGTAGTATGTCGAATCAGGTGACCATAGTTCTTGGAGGAAGAGCACTATAGTCAATGAAATGGAGCTGAATGGAGAGCGGTACCAGAATTGACGCAATCTGTGGTGTCCACTCAAGGAGGACGCTGCCACCATCGCGTTCAGGAGTATACTGCCACGGTATTACTCTTGAATCCTGTTGCACTCAATGAAGAAGATATGCTGCTGTTGTTGTGATGTTGCTGGAGGATGGAGAAGAGAAACCATACATAAACGTGATGTTGATCGATGAAAGAACTTGGACTGAATGCTGTTGGAAGGAGGGCGTATCCTTTGAGCTGAGTATGACTTCATGAGTGGGCGGATAGAACTGGGCGCGGCGGCAAGGTGCGAGCGCGATGAGGGCATGTGTTTTATGTGATGTCAGTGGAGGCAGGACCAGGACGCCGCGTTGATTGCCAGGCCGACGAGGCGAACTCGCTATGATACCATGACAGAAAACTGCAAGGAGCTGATGCAAGCGAAATGGGTGTGATACAAGGTGCGGGCGAGCCGCAAGCCGTGCCGCAGCGTCGAGGCGTGGGCTGAGCCTGCTTGACAGTGCCGCAGTGACCACGTGATGAGCACAAAGGTTTGGACAGCAGTTGATGGCAGTCAAGCGGAAGATATGAGGAGTACGAGCGGAAGGTAACGGATGATGAAGCGAAGAGTGGAACTGGACGCAGCACTAGCGGTGTGGGCGTGAATGGAAGGATGACCCCAAAAACCGAGGCGCACGCAGTGATCTGCGGCGCCGAGGTGCGAGTGGGATTGATCATGCAAACAAGAGAAGTGGGTGCAGTGCTGGGACGCACGGGTACTGAGAGTGAAAGCTCACAGTGACTGCAAAGAGTGGACGCAGCGAGAGTGCGGGACATCGTCACGTCTCACGGGCGTTGAGCAGGCAAAGAGATTTTGGGTGCAGCCACAGCTGGCGGGCACAAGTCTTGTACATTAGTGACCAATGAAGGAGGAGGAGAAGGTACACAAGGAAGGATTTGGCAAGGACTGGAGTCGGGTCATGGGACCGAGCCAGAGTGAGGGCAGGGCAAAGCCCGGGCCGAGCAAGGAGGAACAATTTGATTGACTGATGAAACTGGTAAACAGTACATATAACTAGTGACACATGAAGTAGTAAGTTCTAGTCCTAGCCCACGGAACAAGAACGCTCTCCTATGGTGGTCGATGTGTTGTACGTAGCCTCAGCCGCCGTGCTGCTGCTACTGCTGCTGCTGTGTGCAGGTGCGGTGCGTCTTTGTCCCTGGTGGCGGGAGTTTGGCTCGTTGTCTTCGTGTGGGGATGGAGGTGCGAGGACGTTGGCCGGTTGGAGAGGATGTTGCCGGCCATATTGTTGGTTCGGCAGGCGGGAGCCACGTCAGGAATCCGCCTTCCCGTTTGGTGACCGTCGGCGCCATTGCCCGTTGATCAATACTGCTATTCCGAGGGAGGTGAGATGAACCCTCTCTGTCAGGAATAATCAGGATGTATCAGATCTTGGTGTTCGTCAGAATGAGGGGTATTGTGGAATATTGTCGGAGGTGGGGTATTTCGTCGATGTGCCTTGTGGTTCGTGGTATATTTTCTGACAACTTTGGCACTAGAGCATCACACTTTGGCAAGAGAGCATCACACTTTAGCACTATAGCGTCACTATTTTGTACTAGAATACCACTCTTTGGTAATAGTGAAGGGAAACTGCTGCTCCAGTGTTGGCTAAGGGTGATACCGAGTCCAAAATCCCGAGTCTAGCTTTGAACTCCGACTTGCGAGTCCGAGTCCAATATTGGACTTGGACTTGCGAGTCCGAGTCCAGGACTCGCGAGTCCAGTGGGACATGGACTCGCGAGTCTTAGACTACAACACAGCAATCGTGGAGCATTTGCCTCCTTTGATCCATGCATGAATTTGTTTGCCATGTTTCAAACATTTATGTCCTGTTCTAGGTCATTTTGCCTCATAACTCGATGCCATCTATTGCGTTTGTGGACATTTCTAGATCATCATGGACTCAAGACCAGACTTGCGAGTCCGAGTCCAGGCTCAATGACAGACTCGGACTCGCGAGTCCGAGTCTGGACTCGGAATCCCGAGTCTGTCAAGCCGAGTCTCCTGGACTTTGTATCACCCTTAGTGTTATCAGCCATGGTTGCCATTGCCCTATTGGAGTGTTGAGCCCCATGCGTCGGTTTGGGAAGCGTCGGCGGTGGTTGTGGCATGTGTTGCGGTGCCTGACAAATGGCTCTCGCTGGCACGGCTCCAACTAGCTTCTGTGAGGGGGCTGCTGATAGGCCGACGCGGGTGGCTGCGACTGCATATTTGGCACGAATGGATGCTGCATCGCTCCCACCGGCGTTGTTCCCATTGGCTGCTGGTGCTGAGTCATCCACAGGTATGGGGTGATTGCAGAGGGTTGCATCACGGGTCACATCTACGCCATTCCTCCAAAGGACAGCTGCTGATGCATCAATGGTTGAGTCATTGTCGGTGGGAGCTGACCCGCGGTCCCCTTGTAGCTGATACCCCACCGGGCTGGGGCATCTGCAGTGGCTGCGACATCACCGCGGAGGGCTGCTCTGCCATTCCTACTTGGGCCATTGCCACAGACTGCTGCGGCTGGTGCGTTGGCTGATGCAGCCCCTGCGCAGGCGGATGCGGTATGATACCGGCCGGTGTGGCGCTCACCGCCACCTGCAATGGATTCATCTGCTGCTGCGGTACACTTGGCGTGGGATGGTGTGGCGCCATCCCTCCCTGTGGAATTCCCACAAACTGCTGCGGCGGGCACATCGACGGCTGTGACAGTCCCGTCGCCTGGGGTTGGACTGCCGGTCCCGTCGGTATTCTTCCCACGGGCAGATGAGTCTGACTAGCGTGAAGCTGATTCACCTTCTGCTGCACGGAACCCGGCGTGTGAGAGGACATCGGCGTCCCCACCTGCATGTTCCTCGAGGGCTGCGGTGGCGGAGACATCTGCTGCTGCTGTAGGCCAGCCACCGGGGATTCTGTTGACAAGCCCACCTGGGCCGCCCCTGCAAGCTGCTACAGCAGGTTCACGCCTTGCGGCGTCCCGGGTGCGGAGGCCATAAATACCACCTCTGCAATTCCCACCTGCTGTTGCGTGTGGGTAAACGGCTGCTGCTCGTCCAGTGATGGGGTCTCGGGGGTCCCTCACTCCGCAAGACTCGCCAGTCCGAGATGCGGATGCACCGGGGGAGGTACATGCTATGACGTCACATTGCAAGTTGATGTTATCTATTGCCTGCAACGAAGCTGGTAGACCAATCCGCGATAGGCCCCGAGTTTCCCACCACTGGAGGAATCTTCCTGCAATGCTGGTGCGTCGGCGAACCGTTGTGCTCCCAACATCATGTTATCCTGTTAATCATGTCCCTGCAGGTACAGGAAGGATCCACGGTTGCCAGGAGTGTAGATGGTCTCAACTTCCACACGTTTGCATAGTGGATCCATGACACGGTGCCAGAGCAGCTGCTCCAGCCACTCGGTCACCCGCCGGTGCTGGGCAAGCGGGTAAAAGTCTTGTGAGGAGCAGAATGGGGTGCGGGACAGCGTAGGGGATGAGTCCCGGCTTCCAGCATAGGTGGCGGCCCGGCGCGGCAGGAAGCACCATACGGATGATTGCTGTTGCTTGGGTTGCCGACGTTGTCGCCCAATATCCTGATGCACGAAGCTAGCCGCCGACATCAACGACTGATCTTAAGGTTACGTGTAGTTCCGCTGAGCAAAGAGCGAGGAACTATCCACGCTCACCGCACCATGACACTGATACCCTCAATTTTGCTGCGACCTCAACTTTATCCGCGCTGGCCCCATTCCGCTCTATCCACGAACTAGACACTCCTACCAGTAATTGCTTTGTCTTGCGGCAGATCTACACCACTGGCTTTGGACAATGAACAATTTCGCAGGCTGCAGTTCTGGAAATGTGCGTGATAACCTTGCCTAATGAGTGACGCTCCACGGTCTCCCTTTAGCCACACGTGAGCCAGCCACCCCGTGGCTTCCAGCCCTTCTCCGTAAAAACTTCGTTCCGCATTCATGTGCCGACAAGGACACCGTCGGGTGCTTGCTTCACTAGGTTTTGGTCCTTTCTGCGCTCGGTTACACTAACTACAGACTTGCTCTACCACCTTGAGACAACCACCAACTACGCAAACCACTGGCATGTAACTATGCGTAAGAACCTCACCGAAGGTGTGACGCTCCGCGGTCCACTTCCTACCACACGCAAACCAGCCACCTCGTGGCTTCCAGCCCCTCCATGCGGAACCTCGTTCCGCGGCCGTGCGCAAGCAAGGACACCTTCGGCAGCTCACTTCACCCCGGGCTTGGTTCTTCACGCATTCGGTCCACACCACAGACTACGTACCAAGAGCGATAGAGGATAAGGGAGCGGAGCACTTAGAGCACTGATGGGAGCGGATGAATGTCTTTGATAATTAGATGCAGATTACATGAGAACTGGAGTACTGATTCAAGAAAGCGACCAAGATTGTCGACCACTTGTGCTACTACCGCCTAGGTCTTTTCTACTTGGGACTCCGCACGGAGTGTCTACACACCGTCGGTCTCATCCCTCACACGTTGGCCTATTTTCCTTCTACTGAGACTCCACACGGTGCCTCTACACTCCGTGGGTCTCGTCCGCAAGCACACATGGAACATCATCCTCTTATTCCTACTAAGCTATCTTGTACATCCACGGTTCGCACGCGCGGTCTTCGTGTTCTTCCTCGAATCATCGTTTTATGTGGTGTGTCCTCAGGTGTTTCTCCATGATTGATGTGCTAACTCCAGTGCAGACTGATTGTTGTTCCCCTGATTTCTCCGTCCGCCCACCGCCTTGCCTTCGTTGCTTGATTGGCTCCACGACTGTGTCCTCTCCTGCGGCTCGTGCCCTGATACTTCCTCACCGCAGTTCTTCCTGCCACTTCCTTCCATCCCTTCTTCAGCTTCTGCGACAAGCGCTTGAGATAGCCGTAGGGCGGCCGCCGCAGATGACAATGTCAACCTGCGGCGGCCTCCTGCCATGTGGCCCTCGTCCACCTCGGTTGCATCCCGTGCTACCCCATGCTCGACCGTATTCACCACGGGAGCCAGCGTGCCATGCACGGAAGCTCAGCCTGCCAATATCCTCCTACCGCGGATTAGTCTCCCCGCGGACAAGCGGCAGAAGTTCGCCTGACACTAGAGCTTCACACTTTGGCACTAGAGCGTTACACTTTGCCACTACAGCGTCACACTTGGACACTTGAGCATCACACTTTGGCACTAGAGCGTCACACTTTGGCACTAGAGCGCCACTCTTTGGCACAAGAGAGTCACACTTTGGCACTAGAGCGTCACACTTTGGCACAAGAGCGTCACACTTTGGCACTAGAGAGTCACACATTGGCAGTAAAGTAAAATAATTTGGTACTAGAGCTCCACACGTTGGCACTATAGCGGTACATTTTGGCACTATAACGTCACACTTTGGCACTAGAGCGTCACACTTTGGCACTAGAACTCCACACGTTGGCACTAGAGCGTCACACTTTGGCACTGGAGCGTCACACTTGGACACTAGAGCTTTACACTTTGACACTAGAGCTTTACACGTTGGCACTAGAGCTCCACACATTGGCACTAGAGCATCACACTTTGGCACTGGAGCGTCACACTTTGGCACTAGAGCGTCACACTTTGGCACTAGAGTTCCATACTTTGGCACTAGAGCGTCACACTTTCGCACCAGAGCGTCACACCTGGGCACTAGAGCTTTATACTCTGGCAATAGAGCTTTACACTTTGGCACTAGAGTGTCACACGTTGGCACTAGAACGTCACACTTTGACACTAGAGCTTCACACTTTGGCAATAGAGAGTCACACTTGGGTACTAGAGCTTCACACTATTGCACTAGAGCTTCACACTTTGGCACTAGGGCGTCATCCTTTGGCACTAGAGCGTCACACTTTGGCACTAGAGCTTCACACTTTGATACCAGAGCGTCACACTTTGGCACTAGAGCGTCACACCTTGGCAATAGAGCATCTCACTTTGGCACTAGAGCATCACACTTTAGCACTTGAGCTTCACACTTTGGCACTATAGTATCACACTTTGGCAGTAGAGCATCATACTCTGGCACTCGAGCGTCACACTTTGGCACTAGAGATTAAAACGTTGGAACTAGAGCTTCACACTTTGGCACTAGAGGTTCACACTGTGGCACGGGAGCTTCATACATTGGCACAAGAGCATCACACTTTGGCACTAGAGCATCACACTTAAGCAGTAGAGCGTCGCACTTTGGCACTAGAGCATCTCACTTTGGAACTCGAGCGTCACACTTCGGCACTAGAGTGTCACACTTTGACACTGGAGCGTCACAGTTTGGCACTATAACGTCATACTTCGGCACTAAAGCCTCACACTTTGGCACAGTGGCATCACGCTTTGGCACTAGATATCACACTTTGGCACAGGAGCATCACACTTTGGAACTAGAGCATCACACCTTGGCAATAGAGCATCACACTTTGGCACTAGAGCTTCACACTTTTGCACTAGAGCATCACACTTTTGCACTAGAGCGTCCCACTTTGGCACTATAACGTCACACATTGGCACTAGAGCGTCACACTTTGGCACTAGAGCATCACACTATGGCACTAGAGCTTCACACATTGGCACTAGAGATTCACTCTTTGGCACTAGATTGTAATTCCATGGAACTAGTGCTTCAAACTTTCGCACTAGAGCGTCACACTTTGGCACTATAGGTTCACACGTTGGCATTATAGTTTCACTCTTCGGCACTATAGCTTCACACTTTGGCAGTAGAACGTCACACTTTGGCACTAGAGCGTCACACTTTGGCACTATAGCATCACACTTTGGCACTAGAGCGTCACATGTTGGCACTAGAGCATCGCACTTTGGCACCAGAGCGTCACACTTTGACACTAGAGTTTCACACTCTGGCACTAGAGCTTCACACATTGGTACTAGAGCTTCACACTTTGGCACTAGAGTGTCACACGTTGGCACTAACGCATCACGCTTTGGCACTAGAGCGTCACACCTCCACTAGAACGTCACACTTTGATACTATAGTGTCACACTTTGGCACTAGAGCATCACACTCTGGCACTATAGCCTCACACTTTGGCACAAGATCATCACAATTTGGTACTAGAGTGTCACACTTTGACACTAGACATTCACAATTTGGCACTAGAGTGTCACACTTTGGCACTACAGCATCACACTTTGGCACTAGAGCCTCACACTTTGGCATTTGAGCATCACACTTTGGCACTAGAGCTTCACGATTTGAAAAAGAGCTTCACACTTTGGCACTAGAGCGTCACCCCTTGACACTAGCGCATCACACTTTGCAACAAGAGCTTCACACTTTGGCACTAGAGTGTCGCACTTTGGCACTAGAGCGTCACACTCTGGCACTAGAGCATCACGCTTTGGGACTAGAGTGTCATACCTCGGCACTAGAGCGTCATACTTTAGCACTAGAGCATCACACTTTGGCTCAAGAGCGTTAAACTTTGGCACTAGAGCCTCAAACCTTGGCACTAGAGCGTCACACGTTGGGTCTAGAGTGTCATACCTTGGCACTAGAGCGTCACACTTTGGCACTAGGGCATCACACTTTGGCACTAGAGCGTCATAATTTGGCACTAGAGCGTCACACTTTGGCACTAGAGTGTCACATCTTGGCACTAGAGCGTCACACTTTGGCACTACAGCGTCACACTTTGGCACTGGAGCTTCACACTTTGGCACAAGTGGGTCACAATCTGGCCCTAGAGTGTCACAATACGACACTATAGCATTACACTTTGGCACTAGAGGGTAACACTTTGGCTCTAGAGCGTCATGCTTTGGCGCTAGAGCGTCACACTTTGGCACTAGAGCATCACACTTTGGCAGTAGAGATTTACGCCTTGGCACTAGAGCATCCCACTTTGGCAATAAAGCAATACACTTTGGCACTAGAGCGTCACACTTTGGCCCTAGAGCTTTAGAATTTGACACTAGAGCTTCACACTTTGGTACTGGAGCTTGACACTTTGGCATTAGAGTGTCACACTTTGGCACAAGAGCTTCACACTTTGGCCCTAGAGCGTGACGCGTTGGCACTAGAGCGTCGCCCTTTGGCACTAGACCGTCACACTTTGGCACTAGAGCGATACACTTTGGCACTAGAGCGTCACACTGTGGCATTAGAGCTTCACACGTTGGTACTAAAGCGTCACACTTTGGCACTAGAGCGTCACACTTTGGAACTATAGCTTCATACCTTTGCACTAGAGCGTCACACTTTGGCACTAGAGCGTCACACTTTGGCACTAGAGCGTCACACTTTGGCACTATAGCGCTGCACTTTGGCACTAGAGTGTCACACTTTGGCACTAGAGCACCACACGTTGGCACTAGAGCGTCACACTTTGGCACTAGAGAGTCACACTTTGGGACTAGAGCGTCACACTTTGGCACTAGAGCATCTCGCTTTTGCACTATAGCTTCACACTGTGGCATTAGTGTTGGCACTAGTGGGTATGGAAGCACCCTCGTGGATGCCTAGCTCTCACTAAAGTACGCTACCAGTGTTTGGGGCAGCCAATGGACACCTTTGGTGAAGAGTGTGGAGCACAAGGAACACGGATGTTAGTGGGCAGAACACATCGCATTCAGTAGACCTGACTCGAAACACGTCTTTGTTACTTAGCATAGTGAGACTATATCAGATCCTTGTAGCATGTGATATAAGCTTTCCAACGCATCCAAGCACGTCTAAATCGGAGCAATAGAGCCCCTGCTACGACCGTCAAAGTAACCCTCAGTGGAGCCTCCCACCTTGCCTTGCACGCTAGGCAACGGGAGCCGCTTCGACGATGACCCATCGAAGCGCCTTTCCTCGCCCAGGAGTTAAGGAGAAGGTCATCCTGGTAAAGGAAGTCCTTATAGTCACTTTATTCATGGCCCTGAAGCTGATGAAAGAAGGGCGACTCAAAGGAGGCAGATGAAGCTGAGATGAGGAGCAGGGCTGGAGGAGGCAGACAGAAAATGAAGCCGATGTGTGGAGACGGAAGGGAGGAGGCCTGATGATGATGCTGATGGCAGGGCGAAGACGAAGATAGAGGTGATGAAGGTGTTGCGGTAGGAGGAGGATGATGACGATGTGGGACGGCAGTGGGTGCAAGCAGAGCAGCCAATTGCTCTGCTCTTTGGAGAGTGCCGGCTTGTGTCCTAGTTGGCTCGAATCGTGAGCAAGAAGACTGGTGGTGTCCGATATCCTGACGGCACAAGAGACTTTGCTGCACCAGAGGTAGTCATGTGACGAACGGTAGCACTGGTCCGGTGATGTCACGAGAGTGACGGCTTGTTCCCCAGTTTGCTCGCAACGGGAGCAGGAAGACTGGTGGTGTCCGATGTCCCGACAGCGAATTAAGCGCTACTGCTGCTGACGACGCAAGAGAGCGGTACAATAACGCGACTCGAGCTCATGAAGGAGCAAAGAAGCTGATGTGGATAGAGCGGATGGGGCAGATAAGAGGAATGAAACAGATGAGAAAAAGGGTACGAGCGCTGGTGATGCCTGAGGGACGCTGGAATATAGTGGCAGGCGGTAGGAAGTTTCCAAGAAGATGCGTTCAAGTAGCGACCCGGGAGCTGTTCTTAGTTGTTCTTCGACATCCCGTCACCAGCTTGTCCTCGGTCGTGGATGTGGATGCATGGCTTGTCCGGGTGGTGAGATGACATTTATATCTGAAGAGCAGACGAGTTCGTGTAGCTCACGTCAACGACAGAGGAAGCGGTGAGTCGTAAAGTGGCGCTAGTGGCGGCAGAGGAAGTCCGGGCAGAAGAATGAGGCGCTGTCGATGAAGAATTGTTGACTGGGTCACGGGATACTAGGTGATATTACCTGATGCTCTGATACCATGTCCAAAGAATGGAATGAGCAGAGGCGTCATGAGCAGAAGTAGGCTGAAGTAATGGGAACGCGTAGGCAGGTCGGTTGAGTGACGGAAGCAGAAAGGCGTGAGGAGAATCGAGGAGTTAGCCGCAGAACGCGAAGGAAGCTAAGACACCAGAGCTGGGAGGTGGACAGAAGACATAGCGAGAGATAGATGGCGACTGCATAACGAAGGATGACGAAGAAAAGAGCGGTGAGCTGGGACTGGTTGGCGAAGGTGGGAGAAGCGAGAAGCGAGCTGAGCGAGAACACGGTAGCAAAGCCGCAGAGCTGAAGGAGAACAGGATGGACAGAACTGTTCTGGTTAACTTGAGGGAATGAACTTCATCTAAAATATACAGCAGAACACGACAAAAGAGCATGGCAACGGCTTCTTTCCGCTAGCCGGACGCGAGTGATAGGTGTCACCTTATAAGGGGATAACTAGACACACGGGACTCAACGGTCAGACGCTCAGAGAGCCGTTAGGTCAAGGTGGTTTGGTCTCGGACCTGGACCGTTATTGAGAAAGAATAACTCTTGTTGGAGTATAAGATTTCCAACACGATTGGTTGTTTCTCCCCTGATTGCTGCATTCGTCTGCTGTTCTTCCTGATTGACTTCATGATTGTACTTCCTCCAGCGATTCGCTCTTGTTCCTCCTCCACCGCGGATCTCCCTGCTACTTCTTCCCGCACTTTCATAGCTTCCGCAACAAGCGCTTGAGATAGCCGCAGAGAAGTCGCCGCATATGACAATGTCAACCTGCGCCAGCTTCCCGCCGGATGGCCCGTCTTCACCGCCACTAGATTCCGCGCTACCCCATGCTGGACCGCGCTTGCCGCCAGAGCCAGCGTGCATTGTGCGAATCCCAGTCCACCCAAGTCCCATTCCTCTGCGGATTGGGCCCTCCACGGATTAGCGACAGAAGCCTGCCTGACAACTTCGGCACCAGAGCCTCACACTTTGGCACTAGAGCGTCACACTTTGGCACTAGAGCGTCACACCTTGGCAATAGAGCGTCACACTTCGACACTAGAGCGTCACACTTTGGCACTATAGTATAACACTTTGGTACTAGAGCGTCACACTTTGGCACTAGAGCATCACACTTTGGTACTAGAGCGTCACACTTTGGCACCACAGCGTCACACATTGGTGGTAGCTTCACACTCTGGCACTAGAGCATCATAATTTGGCACTAAAGAGTCAACCTTTGGAACTAGAGCTTTTTTTGGCACTACAGCATCACACTTTGGCACCAGAGATTCACACTTTGGCACTAGAGCGTCACACTTTGGCACGAAAGTGTCAAACGTTTGCACAAGAGCGTCACACTTTGGCACTAGAGCTTCACACTTTGGCACTAGAGCACCGCGCTTTGGCACTGGACCATCACACTTTGGCACTAGAGCGTCACACTTTGGTACTAGAGTGTAACACTTTGGCACAAGAGCATCACACTTTGGCACTAGAGCGTCACACTTTGGTACTACGGCGTCACACTTTGGGACTATAGCCTCACACTTTGGTTCTAGAGATTCACACTTTGGCCCTAGGATGTCACACGTTGGCACTAGAGCGGCACACTTTGGCACTAGAGCGTCACACTTTGGCACTAGAGCTTCACGCTTTGGCACTAGAGCGTCACACTTTGGCACTAGAGCGTCATAGTTTGGCACTGGAGCATAAGGCTGCACACCGAATCCGGTTCGCGAATCTGTAGCTGGATTCGGATTCGCGGGTCGAATCCGCAACCTGAATCCGGATTCGCGGATCCGGATCCAAGATCCGCGAATCCGCCTGGATTGGCGAATATGTCGAATCTAGAGCAGGAGTTTTGCCTTTACTTTTGTAAAGGATAAACGTCAACTGCTCTGACGACCGATACTTACTTCACTTTGCTCATGGATTTTTATAACGACTCGCGAGGGTGCAAAGCAGGCAAATGTGGCTCCACGAACATGTCAAAGTCGGATGTGGCACACTGTTGATGTGCCACATCATCTTCTGTGGACCCTTTAACCTCACGTCAGTCCTATTTTGTATGCCTGAAGGGCTACGTGTCATACTCATGTCCGACTCGCTGGATGCCAGACCTCGCTCAAATCGGCACGAGCCTGACCATCGGACCAGCGGCCCGATTGTCAGGCTCACATCGTGCGAATGCGAATCAGGACACAGCAAAAACAAAAAACTCTACGACTTGACTTGTCGTGTCAGACAAAGTGGCAAAAGCGAGACAGGTCTTGCGTATGCGAGATCTGACTCAAGTCAGTTCGCACGCATCTCCTGCGAGCGAGTTGTGAGCATCTGTGAGATACGGATGCTCGCAACTCGCTCACATCAAAAGTGAGCAAGATGCGACACGTGCATGTGCCAAGTCACCGACCTGGTACATGCACGTTTTGCAGTCGTCAGCCCCCCCCCCCCCCCCCCCCCCCCCCCCCCC
>SZWC01008622.1:53421-113652 GCA_023375785.1 Penium margaritaceum
CCCCCCCCTCCCCCCTCCCCCATGTGGATTCGTTGGTAGATTCCCGAATCCATAACGAGACCCGACCCTGGATCCGGATTCGTGAATCCGGATCCGGATTTGGGATTCGTGAATCGGGTTCACGAATCCATGGATTCGTGTGCAGCCTTACTGGAGCGTCAGACGTTGGCACGAGAGCTTCACACTTCCGCACTAGAGCATCATGCTTTAGCACTAGAGAATCACACTTTGAGACTAGAGCGTCACACTTTGGCACTAGAGCGTCACACTTTGGCACTAGAGCTTCACACTTCGGCACTAGAGCATCACACTGTGGCACTAAAACGTCACACTTTGGCAAACGAGCTTCACACGTTGGCACTATAGCGTCACACTTAAGTATTAGAGCTTCACACTTTGGCACTAGAGCGTCACACTTTGGCACTAGAGCGTCAGACTTTGGCACTAGAGTGTCACACTTAGGCACGAGAGCTTCACACTTTGGCACTAGAGCGTCATACTTTGGCACTAAAACGTCCCACTTTGGGACTAGAGCGTCAAACGTTGGCACTAGAGTTTCACACTTTGGCACTAGAGTGTCACACTTTGGCACTAGAGCGTCACACTTTGGCACTAGAGCGTCAAACTTTGACACTAGAGCGTCACAGTTTCACACTCGAACTTCACACTTCAGTACAAAAGAGCAACACTTTGGCACTAGAGCTTTACACCTCGGCAGTAGAGCATCACACTTTGGCACTAGAGCTTCACACTTTTGCATTAGAGCTTCACACTTTGGCAATAGAGCGTCACATTTTGGTACTAGAGCGTCACACTTTGGCACTAGAGCGTCACACATTGGCCATCGAGCTTCAGACTTTGGCACTAGAGCGACACACTTTAGCACCAGAGCTTCACACTTTTGCACTGCATCATCACACTTTGGCACTAGGGCTTCAGACTTTGGCACTAGAGTGTCACACTTTGGCACTATGGATTGACACTTTGGCACTAGAGCGTCACACTTTGGCACTAGAGCATCACACTTTGGTACTAGAGCGTCACACTTTGGCACTAGAGCGTCATACTTTGGCACTAGAGCTTCACACTTTGGCAATAGAGTATCACACATTGGCACTAGAGCATCACACTTTGGCACTCGAGTGTAACACTTTGGCACAAGAGCGTCACACTTTGCTACAAGAGCGTCACACTTTGGCACTATATCGTTAAACTTTGGCACTAGAGCATCACACTTTTGTACTAGAGTGTCACACTTTGGCACTAGAGCGTCACATTTTGGCACTAGAGTGTCACACTGTGGCACTAGGTCATCACACTTGAGCACTAGAGTATCACACTTTGACACTACTCCATCACACTTTGGTACTAAAGCGTCACTAGAGCGTCACAATTTGCCACTAGAGAGTCATACTTTGCAACTATAGCTTCACGCGTTGGCACTAGAGCGTCACACTTTGGCACTAGAGCTTCACACTTTGGCACTAGAGCGTCACATTTTGGCACTAGAGTGTCACACTGTGGCACTAGGTCATCACACTTGAGCACTAGAGTATCACACTTTGACACTGCTCCATCACACTTTGGTACTAAAGCGTCACTAGAGCGTCACAATTTGCCACTAGAGAGTCATACTTTGCAACTATAGCTTCACGCGTTGGCACTAGAGCGTCACACTTTGGCACTAGAGCTTCACACTTTGGCACTAGAGCGTCACACTTTGGCAATCAAGCTTCACACTTTGGCACTAGAGCATCACATTTTAGCACTAGAGCTTCACACCTTGGCACTAGAGCATCACACTTTGGCACTAGAGCATCAGGCTTTGGCACTATAGTGTCAAACTTTGGCACTAGAGCATTACACTTTGGCACTACAACGTCACACTTTGGCACTCGAGCGCAACACTTTGGCACAAGAGCGTCACACTTTGGCACAAGAGCGTCACACTTTGGCACTAGAGCGTCACACTTTGGCACTAGAGCGTCACATTTTGGCACTGGAGCATCACACTTTTGCACTAGAGCTTCACACATTAGCAGTAGAGCATCACACTCTGGCACTTGAGTCTCTCACTCTGGAAATAGAGCATCACACTTTGGCACTAGAGCTTCACATTTCGGCACTAGAGCGTCACTAAAAGGCACTAGAGTGTTACACTTTGGCACTACAGTGTCACACTTTGGTACGAATGCTTCATACTTAAGCACTAGAGCGTTACACTTTGGCACTAGATCATCATACTTTAGCACTAGAGCTTCACACCTAGGCACTATAGCGTCACACTTTGGCACTAGGGCTTCACACTTCCGCACTAGAGCGTCACACTTTGGCACTAGAGCGTCACACTTTGGCACTAGAGCTTCACATATTGGCACTAAAGCGTCAAACCTTGGCACTAGAGTGTCATACTTTGGCAATACAGCGTCACACGTTGGCACTAGAGCGTCACACTTTGGTACTAGATCGTCACACTTTGGCAATAGAGCGTCACATTTGGCACTAGAGCGTCACCCTTTGGCACTAGAGCATTACACTTTGGCACTAGAGCGTCACAGTTTCGCACTCAAGCGTAATACTTTGGCACAAGAGCGTCACACTTTGCCACAAGAGCGTCATACTTTGGCACTAGAGCGTCACACTTTGGCACTAGAGCATCACACTTTGGCACTAGAGTGTCACACTTTGGCACTAGAGCGTCACATTATGGCACTAGAGCGTCACACTTTGGCACTAGAGTGTCACACTTTAGCACTATAGTGTGACACTTTGGCACTACAACGTCACAATTTGGTACTAAAGCTTCACACTCTAGCACTAGAGTGTCACAATTTGACATTAGAAAGTCACACTTTGGAACTTTAGCTTCACGCGTTGGCACTAGAGCATCATACTTTGGCACTGGAGCTTCACACTTTGGCACTAGAGCGTCACACTTTGGCAATCAAGCTTCACACTTTGGCACTAGAGCGGCACATTTTAGCACTAGAGCTTCACACTTTGGCACTGGAGCGTCACACTTTGGCACTGTAGCGTCGGACTTTGGCACTAGAGTGTCACACTTTGGCACTATAGCATTACAATTTGGCACAACAGCGTCACACTTTGGCACTCGAGCGTAATACATTGGCACAAGAACGTCACACTATGGCACAAGAGCGTCACTCTTTGGCACTAGAGCATCACACTTTGGCACTAGAGTTTCACACTTCAGCACTAGAGCGTCACACTTTGGCACTAGAGCTTCACACTTTGGCACTAGAGCGTCATACTTTGGCACTAGAGCGTCACACTTTGGCACTAGAGCTTCACACTTTGGCACTAGAGCGTAACAATTTGGCACTAGAGCATCACATTTTGGCACTAGAGCATCACACTTTGGCACTAGAGCGTCACACTTTGGCACTAGAGTGTCACACTTTGACACTAGAGCTTTACACTTTTGCAGGAGAGCGTCACACATTGGCACTAGAGCTTCACACTTTGGCACTAGAGCTTAACACTTCGGCACTAGAGCTCTACACTTTGGCACTATAACGTCACACTTTGGCACTGGATCATCACACTTCGGCACTAAAGCGTCACACTTTGGCACTATAGCGTCACTCATTGGTACTAGAGCATCACACGTTGGCGCTAGAGTGTCACACTTTGGCACGAGAACTTCACAGCTTGGTACGAGAGTGTGACACTTGGTACTAGAGCGTCACACTTCGGGACTAGAGCGTCACAATTTGGCACTAGAGCATCACGCATTGGCACTAGAGCGTCACACTTTGGCACTAGAGCATCACACATCGGCACTCAAGCGTCACACATCGGCACTATAGCGTCAGACTTTGGCACTAGAGTGTCACACTATGGCACTAGAGCTTCGCACTTTGCCACTAGAGATTCATACTTTGGCACTAGAGCTTCACACTTTGGCACTAGAGTGTCACACTTTGGCACTAGAGTATCACACTTTGGCACTAGTGTGTCACACTTTGGCACTAGGGCGTCACACTTTGGCACTATAGCTTCACACTTTGGCACTAGAGCGTCACACTTTGGCACTCGAGGAGACTCGAGAAGACTCGAGGAGTTCGCCGCTGAACGCGAAGGAAGCTGAGACTCCAGAGCTCGGAGATAGACGGAAGTCAATGCAAGAGTTAGATGGCAATTACAGAACAAAGGATGACAAAGCGAAGAGCGGTGAGCTGGGACTAAGGGTGATACCAAGTCCAGGAGACTTGGCTTGACTGACTCGGGATTCCGAGTCCAGACTCGGACTCGCGAGTCCGAGTCTGTTATTGAGCCTGGACTCGGACTCGCAAGTCTGGTCTTGAGTCCATGATGTTCTAGAAATGCCCACAAACGCAATAGATGGCATCGAGTTATGAGGCAATATGACCTAGAACAGGACATAAATGGATGAAACATGGCAAAAAAATTCATGCCTGGATGAAAGAATGAGGCAAATGCTCCAACATTGCTGTGTTGTAGTCCAGGACTCGTGAGTCCATGTCCCATTGGACTCGCAAGTCCTGGACTCGGACTCGCAAGTCCAAGTCCAAGACTGGACTCGGACTCGCAAGTCCGAGTCCAAAGCTAGACTCGGGATTTTGGACTCGGTATCACCCTTAGCTGGGACGGGTTGGCGAAGGTAGGAGAAGCAAAAAGCGAGCAGAGCGAGGACACGGCGGCAAAGCCGTGGAACCAAAGGAGAACAGGATGGATAGAACTGTTATTGTTAAACTCGAGGGAATGAACATCCTCGGTGTATATGGACATAACAGGACAAAGTGTGTCCGTTCTTTCCGCTATCCGGACGCGGGTGAAACATGGCACTTAATGATGGGATCTCTTTGACCGTTTTGGTCTCGACGGGTAGTTTCCAGAGAGCTGTTTGTGAAGTTGGTTTGGTACAGGGCTTGAACCTTTATTGAGAGCCTGGATATTTTCCGAGGAGCTTGTCTTGCCAGATTCTAGTGCCATCACCCCCCGTGAATCTGACAAGGTTGTAGAAGAGTGACCCCTGATGTTAGTGGTAGTATGCGTCCTCCTACATGGGTGGACGCTCCACTCCACAGTGCATGAGCAGGTTGTTCCACGGTTTCCCAATTTCAGAAGGAAATTCATCTACCAGCTGATGAAGATTGCATCCAAGGACTTGTTTGAGCCCCTCCCTGATTTCTTGGTTGATCTGGACCTTGTAGAGGCGAAGAGTTTCATCGGAAATGGTTCGCCCCAGGTCAGTCAGATTCCGAAGAGAGCATCGGTGATTCCATATCCGTGTAGGGGTTCAGGGTACAGAGCCTTGTACACCTGCTTTGCCCAATCTCGTGCTTTGAAGGGGCGAGAGGTGTGGTGCAAGACACGCACTCTTCTAGTGAGGTCGGGGAAGCTGTCGTTGTCCTGACATGTCGTTGCAATCCATTGCTTCCTCCATGCTTGTTGTAAGATACGATGCCATAGTTCAGGGACAGAGTTGGTTTTCAGTTGGTGATGGATGTAGGAAGGATGGAGCCGCTTCCTTAGCATACGGTAGACGCTGAAGAAGGCATCGTCGTACTCTGGGATGGGGTGATGTGGTGAGCGAAGGTGTTCATAATATTCAGTGAGGAGCTGCGCCATGTTGTTGGAGTTCTTTGTGCCGGAGTGAGCACTTGGTTTTCCAAACTAATGATATTGCGTCCATCTTCCTTGAGGACAGTGCATGTTTCCCAATAGAGAGTCATATAGAGGGGTGATGTGAGAGAAAGGATGACACTGCCACTATGCCAATCACATGAGAGGCTCTGCCACAGCTGATCTTCTTTGTCCTTGTAGGGAGGTTGAGATGCAATGCAGGGAGAAGGTCAGGTAGGGGCCTTGTATGGAGGTGAATACTGCCGTTGAGAGAGGATTCTGAGGAAGAGATCATGATAAGATTTGTGTAGGGATGAGACCTCGTATACTGCTGAGAAGATGGACAGAATGTGAGAAAGGAAAGGGCATAATGCGTCACTCTATGAGGAAAAGTGGAGCCAGCATGGGTGCAGGCTGAAAGTATACAGCCAACTCGTACTGTTCCCTGAGGTGGTAGCTGATGTGAGTGGCGATGATGATGAAGGCAGGGGATAGCAGACTGTGCACACGGATGAGCCGCGTGCGCTGGAGGGAGTTTTGACGTGGGCGCAGGTCGTCGCAGAATAGGCGATGTGACGGGGCGCATCCTTGCGCCGAGTAGGGGATACAGGTGGATGGTGGCGGAGGAATGATGAACGATGTAGTGGGCGCAGTGGTAAAACCACGTGCGCTGGCTGAAATAGGGGGATATAATGCGGCAAGGGGAGGGTGAGAGCCAATGCGCCGCGATAAATCTGTTGTCGGCGTGGGTGCAGGCTGTTGCGAAGCGGGCAGCTAGCTCATGCGGATCCTTGTGCTGGCCACAGATATTGATGATTGATGATCAAGAGGCGGAAACAGATTATCACAGAGTGCACGCAAGGGGCGAACCGCGTGCGCTGCAGGAACGTTCGGCGTGGGTGCAGGTCGTCGTACAAGAGGCGATGCGACCAGGCAGATCCTTGTGCCAAGCAGAAAACGATGCGGAAGCGGACGGAACAGATAAAGGCGGATGCGGCTGACGGCTGGGTGGGCGCAGGGGCGAAACCATGTGTGCTGCGATGCGATGCGGAAGATGATGAAGAGGAGGCGGCGAGGAGAACGATACGAGAACAGGTGCCGGATGAAGAGGAATTGATGATGATCCAGACGCCGCAACGAGGGATGAAGATGATGGCCAAGGAGGAGGATACGCAGAGGCTGAGACCGATAGGAGTTTGGCAGCAGGAGGATGACGATGATGCGGTGAGAGGTGTTGGAGCGGAGGGAGTATGAAAGAGTGGACAGAAGCGGAAGTGGACGCAGAGCTAGGCAACCAGTTCCTTTATTGTCAAGAGAGTGATGGCTTGTTCCCCAGTTGGCCCAAGACCGACCGGCAGGAAGACTGGCGGTGTCCGATATCCTGACAGCTAGATGAAATCCGCTGCAGTACGACAAGTCGTATGGTATGCAGTGATTCCGGTCCATAGATCAAGAGAGTCATGGCTTGTTCCCTAGTTGGCCCGAGACCAAAGGGCAGGAAGACTGGTGGTGTCCGATATACTGGAGGCGGAAGGCAGTCTGCCATTATTCACAACGAGTAGAGGTGGCGTGAGAGAGTGGCTCGAGGCAAAGGACATGAGGGAACAGAGGCAGACAATGCAAGTGGAAAGGATGATGTTGAGGGAGAAGATGAAGAAGACAGAAGCACTTGTAGGAGCTGGGATGATGCGTCGTGGTATGTTGCAGGCAGTTGGAAGGTTCCGAGATGATGACAGCAGGTGGCGGCTCGAGAGCTCCTTGCGACTGTTGCTGACGACGAGTCACCAATTGTCGGCCGCGGGCGTGAGATGGGCACAGGGCTTTCTCAGGGTGACGGGGCGGTTCTTCAGAGTACGGAGCACTTCAGGCGGTGCTGCTGATGTCAGCTGCTGGCGGAGCGGAGAGGCACGACGTGGCGGTAGAGGGGGTAGATGAATGCTGAGCGGGAGACCAAGGCAGCGACAGCGGTGGGGCGATGACTGGGTCACATGGCACCAGGTGATGTTGCCTGAGGCTCTGATACCATGTCAAAAGAATATAATGAGCAGAGGCGTCAGGAGCAAACGTAGGCAGAAGCAATGGGGACGCATAGGGAGGTTGGTTGAGTGACAGGAGCTGAGAGGCATGAGCAGACTCGAGGAGTTCGCCGCTCAATATGAAGGAAGTTGAGACACCATATCTGGGAGATAGACGGAAGTCAAGGCGAGAGATAGATGGCGATTACAGAACGAAGGACGACAAAGCAAAGAGCGGTGAGCTGGGACAGGTTGGCAAAGGCAGGATAAGCGAAAAGTGAGCAGCGCGAGGACACGACGGCAAAGCCGCTGAACAGAAGGAGAACAGGATGGATAGAACGGTTCTGGTTAAATTCGAATGAATGAACACTTGGCTTCTTTCTGCTAGCTGGATGCGGGTGACACATGGCACTTTATTAGGGGATCTCTTTGACCGTTTCGGTCTCAACGGGTAGTTTCACGAGAGCTGTTGGTCAAGTTGGTTTGGTGCACGGCTTGAACCTTTATTGAGAGCTCGAATATTTTCCGAGGAGCTTGTCTTGTCAGATTCTAGTTCCAACACATCACACTTTGGCACTAGAGCATCATACTTTGGTATGGAACTAAACACTTTGGTACTAGAGCGTTACACTTTGGCACTAGAGCATCACATTTTGGCACTAGAGTGTCATACTTTGGCACTAGAGTGTCACACTTTGGCACTAGCGCATCACACTTTGGCACTAGAGCTTCACAGTTTAGCACTAGGGCGTCATACTTTGGCACTAGAGTGCCACACCTTGGTACTCGAGTGTCACACTTTGGCACTAGAGCGTCACACTTTGGCACTATAGCATCACACTTTGGCACTATAGCGTCACACTTTGGCACTAGAGCGTCACACTTAAACACCAGAGCTTCACACTTTGGCAATAGAGCGTCACACTTTGGCACTAGAGCGTCACACTTAAACACCAGAGCTTCACACTTTGGCAATAGAGCGTCACACTTTGGCACTAGAGCGTCACACTTAAACACCAGAGCTTCACACTTTGGCAATAGAGCGTCACACTTTGGCACTAGAGCGTCACACTTAAACACCAGAGCTTCACACTTTGGCAATAGAGCGTCACACTTTGGCACTAGAGCGTCACACTTAAACACCAGAGCTTCACACTTTGGCAATAGAGCGTCACACTTTGGCACTAGAGCGTCACACTTAAACACCAGAGCTTCACACTTTGGCAATAGAGCGTCACACTTTGGCACTAGAGCGTCACACTTAAACACCAGAGCTTCACACTTTGGCAATAGAGCGTCACACTTTGGCACTAGAGCGTCACACTTAAACACCAGAGCTTCACACTTTGGCAATAGAGCGTCACACTTTGGCACTAGAGCGTCACACTTAAACACCAGAGCTTCACACTTTGGCAATAGAGCGTCACACTTTGGCACTAGAGCGTCACACTTAAACACCAGAGCTTCACACTTTGGCAATAGAGCGTCACACTTTGGCACTAGAGCGTCACACTTAAACACCAGAGCTTCACACTTTGGCAATAGAGCGTCACACTTTGGCACTAGAGCGTCACACTTAAACACCAGAGCTTCACACTTTGGCAATAGAGCGTCACACTTTGGCACTAGAGCGTCACACTTAAACACCAGAGCTTCACACTTTGGCAATAGAGCGTCACACTTTGGCACTAGAGCGTCACACTTAAACACCAGAGCTTCACACTTTGGCAATAGAGCGTCACACTTTGGCACTAGAGCGTCACACTTAAACACCAGAGCTTCACACTTTGGCAATAGAGCGTCACACTTTGGCACTAGAGCGTCACACTTAAACACCAGAGCTTCACACTTTGGCAATAGAGCGTCACACTTTGGCACTAGAGCGTCACACTTAAACACCAGAGCTTCACACTTTGGCAATAGAGCGTCACACTTTGGCACTAGAGCGTCACACTTAAACACCAGAGCTTCACACTTTGGCAATAGAGCGTCACACTTTGGCACTAGAGCGTCACACTTAAACACCAGAGCTTCACACTTTGGCAATAGAGCGTCACACTTTGGCACTAGAGCGTCACACTTAAACACCAGAGCTTCACACTTTGGCAATAGAGCGTCACACTTTGGCACTAGAGCGTCACACTTAAACACCAGAGCTTCACACTTTGGCAATAGAGCGTCACACTTTGGCACTAGAGCGTCACACTTAAACACCAGAGCTTCACACTTTGGCAATAGAGCGTCACACTTTGGCACTAGAGCGTCACACTTAAACACCAGAGCTTCACACTTTGGCAATAGAGCGTCACACTTTGGCACTAGAGCGTCACACTTAAACACCAGAGCTTCACACTTTGGCAATAGAGCGTCACACTTTGGCACTAGAGCGTCACACTTAAACACCAGAGCTTCACACTTTGGCAATAGAGCGTCACACTTTGGCACTAGAGCGTCACACTTAAACACCAGAGCTTCACACTTTGGCAATAGAGCGTCACACTTTGGCACTAGAGCGTCACACTTAAACACCAGAGCTTCACACTTTGGCAATAGAGCGTCACACTTTGGCACTAGAGCGTCACACTTAAACACCAGAGCTTCACACTTTGGCAATAGAGCGTCACACTTTGGCACTAGAGCGTCACACTTAAACACCAGAGCTTCACACTTTGGCAATAGAGCGTCACACTTTGGCACTAGAGCGTCACACTTAAACACCAGAGCTTCACACTTTGGCAATAGAGCGTCACACTTTGGCACTAGAGCGTCACACTTAAACACCAGAGCTTCACACTTTGGCAATAGAGCGTCACACTTTGGCACTAGAGCGTCACACTTGGGGACTAGAGCGTCACATGTTGGCACTAGAGCATCACATTTTGGCATTAGAGATTCACACTTTGGCACTAAAACTTCACACTTCGGCACTAGAGCGTCACACGTTGGCACTGGAGCTTCACACTTTGGCAACAGAGCGTCACACTTTGGCACTACAGCATCACACTTTGGCACTATAGCGTCACAGTTTGGCACTAGAGCATCACACTTTGCCATTAGAGCGTCACACTTTGGCACTAGAGCGTCACACTTAAACACCAGAGCTTCACACTTTGGCAATAGAGCGTCACACTTTGGCACTAGAGCTTCACACTTTGGCACTAGGTCTTCACACTTTGGCACTAGAGCGTCACACTTTGGCAGTAGAGCCTTACACTTTGGAACTATATATTTACACTTCAGCACCAGAGGTTCACACTTTGGCACTAGAGATTCACACTTTGGCACTAGAGCTCCACACTTTGGCAATAGAGCGTCACACATTTGTACTAGAGCGTCACACATTTGCACTAGAGCATCACACTTTGGCACTAGAGTGTCACACTTTGGCACTAGAGCGTCACACTTGGGCACTAGAGCGTCACACTTTGGTACTAGAGCGTTACACTTTGGCACTAGAGCGTCACACTCTGGCACTAGAGCGTCACACTTTGGCACTAGAGCATCACATTTTGGCACTAGAGTGTCACGCTTTGGCACTAGAGCATCACAGTTTGGCACTACAGCATCACACTTTGGCACTAGAGCTTCACGCTTTGGCATTAGAGCGTCCCATTTTCGCACTAGAGCGTCATACTTTGGCACTAGAGCTTCACAATTTGGCACTAGAGCATCACACTTTGTCACTAGGGCGTCAAACTTTGGCACTATATATCCACACTTTGGCACTATATATTCACATATTGGCACTAGAGCATCACGCTTTGGCACCAGAGCTTCACACCTTGGCACTAGAGCGTCACGCTTTGGCACTAGAGCATCACACTTTGGCACTAGAGCTTCACAATCTGGAACACGAGCATCACATTTTGACACAAGAACGTCAGACTTTGGCACTAGAGTGTCACACTTTGGCACTAGAGCATCAGACTTTGGCACTGGAGCTTCACAATTTGGCACTAGAGCATCCCACTTTGGGACTAGAGCGGCACACGTTGGCACTAGGGTGTCACAGTTTTGCACTAGAGCTTCACACTTTGGCACTAGAGTGTCACACTTTGGCACTAGAGCTCCACACTTTGGCACTAGAGCGTCACACGTTGGCACTAGAGCGTCACAGTTTGGCACTAGAGCGTCACACTTTGGCACTAGAGTGTCACACTTTGGCACTAGAGCATCACACTTTGGCACTAGAGCGGCACACGTTGGCACTAGGGTGTCACAGTTTTGCACTAGAGCTTCACACTTTGGCACTAGAGTGTCACACTTTGGCACTAGAGCTCCACACTTTGGCACTAGAGCGTCACAAGTTGGCACTAGAGTATCACACATTGGCACTAGAAATCCACACTTTGGCACAGGAGCTCCACACTTTGGCACTAGAGAGTCACATTGGCACTAGAGCGCCACATTTTGGCACTAGAGCTTCACACTTTGGCACTAGAGCGTCACACTTTGGCACTAGAACGTCACACTTTGGAACTAGAGCGTCATTCTTCGGCACTAGAGCATCACAATTTGGCTCTAGTGCTTCACCCTTTGGCATTAGAGCTCCATACTTTGGCACTAGAGCATCACACTTTGGCACTAGAGCGTCACACATTGGCACTAGTGCATCACACTTGGGCACCAGAGCTTCAAACTTCGGCACTAGAGCGTCACACTTTGGCACTGGAGCATCAGACTTTGGCTCTAGAGCTTCATATTTAAGCACTAGAGCATCACATCCTGGCACCAGAGCATCACACGTTGGCACTAGATCTTCACACTTTGGCACTTTAGCATCATAATTTGGCACTAGAGCTTAACACTGTGGCACTAGAGCGTCGCACTTTGGCACTAGAGCGTCACACTTGAGCACTAGAGCGTAACACATTGGCAGTAGAGCGTCAGACTTTCGCACTACAGCGTCACACTTTGGCACTATATGGTCACAACTTGGCACTAGAGCGTCACACTTTCGCACTAGAGCGTCACACGTTGGCACTAGAGCGTTACACTTAGGCACTAAAGCGTCACGCATTGGTACTAGCACTTTACAATTTGGCACTAGAGTGTCACGCTTTGGCACTAGAGCGTCACACTTTGGCACTAGAGCGTCACACTTTGGGAGTAGAGAGTCACAGTTTGGAACACGAGCGTCACATTTTGGCACTAGAGCATCACACTTCAGTGCTAGAGCATCACACTTTGGCACTAGAGCGTCACACTTCGGCACTAGAGCTTCACACTTTGGCAGTAGAGCGTCACAGTTTGGCACACGAGTGTCACACTTTGGCACTAGAGTTTCACACTTTGGCAGTAGAGCGTCACACTTTGGCACTAGAGCGTCACACTTTGGCACTAGAGCTTCACACTTTGGCACTAGAGCGTCACCCTTTGGCACTAGAGCTTTGCACTTTGGCACTAGAGCGTCACGTATTGGCACTAGAGCATCATACTTTGGTACTAGAGCTTCACACTTTGGCACTAGAGTGTCGCCTTGGCAATAAAGCGTCACACTTTGGCACTAGAGCGTCATACTTTGGCACTAGAGCTTCACACTTTGGCACGATAGCATCACACTTTCGCACTATGGTATCACACTTTGGCACTAGAGCATCACACTCTGGCACTAGAGCGTAACACTTTGGCACTAGAGCGTCAGACTTTGGCACTAGAGCGTAGTACTTTGCCACTATAGCTCCACACTCAGGCAGTAGAGCGTCACACATTGGCACTAGAGCGTCACACTTTGGCACTAGAGTGTCACACTTTGGCTTTAGAGCGTCACACTTTGGCACTAAAGCGTCACACTTTGGCACTAGAGTGTCACACATTGGCACTAGAGCTCCACCTTTTGGTACTAAAGCGCCACACTTTGGCACTAGAGCATAACGTTTTGGCACTAGAGCGTCACACTTTGGCACTAGAGTGTCACAGTTTGGCAATAGAGCGTCACACTTTGGCATTAGAGCGTCCCACTTTGGCTCTAGAGTGTCACACTTTGGCACTGGAGCTTCATAATTTGGCACTAGAGCATCACTCTTTCTCACTAGAGCGTCACCCTTTGGCACTAGAGCATCACACATTGGCACTAGAGCTTCACACTTTGGCACTGTAACTTCACACACTTTGGCACTAGAGCGTCACACTTTGGAACCGCAGCTTCACACTTTGGCAATATAGCGTCAACCTTTGGCACTAGAGCATCACACTTTGGCACTAGAGCGTCACACTTTGGCACTAGAGCGTCACACTTTGGCATTAGACCATCACACTTTGGCACAAGAGCGTCACACGTTGATACCAGAGCTTCAATCTTTGGCACTCGAGCGTCACACTTTGGCACTAGAGCGTCACACTTTGGCACTAGAGCGTCACACGTTGATACCAGAGCTTCAATCTTTGGCACTCGAGCGTCACACTTTGGCACTAGAGCGTCACACTTTGGCACTAGAGCTTCACACTTTGGCACTAGAGCTTCACACTTTGGTACTAGAGCGTCACACTTTGGCACCAGAGCCTTACACTTTGGCCATATAGTTTTACACTTTGGCACTAGAGCTTCACACATTGGCACTAGAGCTTCACACATTGGCACTAGAGCTCCACACATTGGCATTATAGCGTCACACTTTGGTAATAGATCGTCACACATTTACACTAGAGCGTCACACTTTGGCACAAGAGCATCACACTTTGGCACTAGAGCGTCACACTTTGGCACTAGAGCGTCACACTTTGGTACTAGAGTGCCACACTTTGGCACTAGAGCATCACATTTTGACACTAGAGCGTCACACTTTGGCACTAGAGCGTCACCTTTTGGCACTAGAGCGTCACACTTTGGCACTATAGCATCACACTTTCGCAATAGAGCATTACACTTTGGCACTAGAGCTTCACACTTTGGCATTAGAGCGTCACACTGTGGCACTAGAGCGTCATACTTTGCCACTAGATGTTCACACTTTGGCACTAGAGCGTCACACTTTGTCAGTAGAGCATCAAACTTTGGCACTAGAGCTCCACGCTTTGGCACTAGATCTTCACACTTTGGCACTAGAGCATCACGCGTTGGCACTAGAGCTTCACACTTTGGCACTAGAGCATCACGCGTTGGCACTAGAGCTTCACACTTTGGCACTAGAGCGTCACACTTTGGCACTAGAGTGCCACATTTTGGCACTAGAGCATCACACTTTGGCACGAGAGCATCACATTTTGGCACACGATCATCATACGTTGGCACTAGAGTGTCACACTTTGGCACTAGAGCGTCACAGTTTGGCACTATAGCATCACACTTTGGCACTATAACTCAACACTTCGGCACAAGAGCTCCATCATTTGGCACTAGAGCGTCAGACTGGCACTAAAGCGTCACACTTTGGCACTAGAGCTTCACACTTTGGCACTATGACGTCACACTTTGGCACTAGATCATCACAATTTGGCACTAAAGCGTCACACTTTGGCACTAGAGCATCACACTTTGGCACTAGAGCGTCACACATCGGCACTAGAGCGTCACAATTAGAGACTAGTGCTTCACACTTTGGCACTAGAGCTCCATATTTTGGCACTAGAGCGTCACACTTTGGCAGTAGAGCATCACACATTAGCACTAGAGCATCACACCTTGGCAATAGAGCTTCACAATTTGGCACTAGAGCATCACACTTTAGCACTGGAGCGTCATAGTTAGGCTCTAGAGCGTCATACTTTGGCACTAGAGCGTCACACTCTGGCACTAGAGCATCGCACATTGGCACTAGAGCGTCACACGTTGGCATTAGAGCGTCACACTTTGGCACTAGAGCGTCGCACTTTTACACTAGTGCTTCACACTGTGGCAATAGACCATCACACTTGGGCACTAGAGCGTCACACTTTGGCATTAGAGCGTCACACTTTGACACCAGATATTCACACTTTGGCACTAGAGCGTCACACTTTGGCACTAGAGCGTCACACTTTGGTACTAGAGCGTCACACTTTGGCACTAGAGCGTCACACTTTGACACTAGCGCTTCAGACTGTGGCAATAGAGCATCACACATGGGCACTAGAGCGTCACACTTTGGCATTAGAGCGTCACAGTTTGACACCAGATATTCATGCTTTGGTACTAGAGCGTCACACTTTGGCACTAGAGCGTCAGACGTTGGCACTAGAGCGTAACACTTTGGCACTAGAGCATCAGACTTTGGCACAAGAGCGTCACACTTTGGCACTAGAGCATCGCACTTTGGCACTAGAGCGTCACACTTTGGCACTATAGTGTCACACGTTGGCACTAGAGCTCAACTCTTTGGCACTAGAGCGTCACACTTTGGTACTAGAGCGTCACACTTTGGCACTAGAGCATCGCACTTTGGCACTAGAGCGTCACACTTTGGCACTATAGTGTCACACGTTGGCACTAGAGCTCAACTCTTTGGCACTAGAGCGTCACACTTTGGTACTAGAGCGTCACACATTGGCACAAGAGCGTCACATTTTGGCACTATAGCTTCACACTTTGGCACTATAGCTTCACACTTTGGCACTAGAGCTTCCCACTTTGGCACTAGAGCGTCACACATTGGCACAAGAGCGTCACATTTTGGCACTATAGCTTCACACTTTGGCACTATAGCTTCACACTTTGGCACTAGAGCTTCCCACTTTGGCACTAGAGCTTTACACCTTGGCATTATAGCATCACACCTTGGCACTGGAGCGTCACACTTTGGCACTAGAGCTTCAGACGTTGGCACTAGAGCATCACACGTTGGCACTAGAGCATCACACTTTGGCACTAGAGCGTCACACATTGGCACTAGAACGTCATACTTTGGAACTAGAGCATCAGACTTTGGCACTAGAGCTTCGAAATTTGGCAGTATAGCATCACACTTTGGCACTAGAGTGTCACACTTTGGCACTAGAGTGTCACACTTTGGCAGTAGAGCGTCACACTTGGGCACTAGAGCGTCACACTTTGGTACTAGAGCGTCACACTTTGGCACTAGATCGTCACACTTTGGCACTAGAGCATCACACTTTGGCACTAGAGCTTCATATTTTGGCACAAGAGCGTCTCACTTTGGCTCTAGAGCGTCACACTTTGGCACTAGAGCGTCACACCTTGGCAGTAGAGTGTCACACTTTGGCATTAGAGCATCACACTTTGGTACTATAGCGTCACACTTTGACACTGGACCTTCCTACTTTGGCACTAGAGCGTCACACTTTTGGCACTAGAGCATCACACTTTGGCACTAGATCTTCACACTTTGGCACTAGAATTTCAGACTTTGGCACTAGAGCGTCACAATTTGGCACTAGAGCCTTACACTTTGGCACTAGACCTCTACGCTTTGGCACTAGATCTTCACACTTTGGTACTAGAGCTTCACACTTTGGAACTAGAGCTCTACACTTTGGCACTAGAGCGTCACACGTTTGCACTAGAGCGTCAAACCTTGGCACTAGAGCATCACACTTTGGCACAAGAGCGTCACACTTTGGCACTAGCGCGTCAAACGTTGGCACTAGAGCGTCACACTTCGGCACTAGAGGGTCACACTCTGGTACTAGAGTGTCACTCTTTGGCACTAGAGCGTCACATTTTCGCACTAGAGCGTCACACTTTGGCACTAGAGCGTCATACTTTGGCACTATAGCATCACACTTTGGCACTAGAGCTTCACATTTTGGCATGCGAGCGTCACACTTTGGCACTAGATCATCACACTTTGGCACTAGAGCTTCACACTTTGGCACTAGAGCGTCACCCTTTGTCACTAGAGCGTCACACTTTGGCACTATAGCTCCACACTTTGGCACTAGAGATTCACACTTTCGCACTAGAGCATCACGCGTTGGCACTAGAGCTTCACACTTTGGTACTATAGCATCACACTTTGGCACTAGAGCGTCACACTTTGGTACTAGAGTGTCACACTTTGGCACTAGAGCGTCACACTTTGGCACTAGAACGTAAGACATTGGCACTAGAGGGTCACACTTTGGCACTAGAGCGTCACACTTTGGCACTAGACCTTCACACGTTGGCATTAGAGCATCACACCGTCAGGAAAAAAATGACTCCGACAAGGTTCGCTCCATCACCCATTGGACATTCCGATCTCTCAAAAAACTGTTCAGCCTTTTGCATTATCCACCTCGGTAATAACAGTTTGTAGCTGTTGTCGGTGCACCCACTAGTCAACGGACAAGCATACCGAGTGATCCCCTCATAAAATGATAAACTTGTCACAAGCGCGTCCGGCTAGCGTACAAGCCGTTAGATATCCGTTTTGCTTCCTGCTCTCATGTATATATGGAGGATGTACATTGCCTCCCAAATTAACCAGAACAATTATGTTCATTCATGTTCCCTTATGGTTCGGAGGCTTCGCCGCCGTGTTCTCCCTCTTCTCGCCCGTCGCTCTCACTGCCTTTGCTCACCATTCCCATCTCACTTCACTTCGTCACTCTTGACTCTTCAGCTAAACTTTGCACATCACTCGCTTCGCCCTCGTGCTCTCTCAAGTGCCATCTATCTATCTCAAAACTCCGGTGCCTCACATCTCTCAAGACTGTGAAAAACTCCTTGAAACCACACTCTCCTCTTTGCTTCCATCATCCCGCTGACACGCTCCTGCATGTCCCAAGTGCTTCTGCTCACTCCTGCTCCCACCGTCCTCACTCATTGCATTCTTCTGACATGGTATCAGAGCGTCTGGCGACATCACTTGGTGCCCCGTGACCGAGTCATTGCTCTGCCTCCACCAGCACTCCACTTCATGGCTCGGTGATCCTCTGCCGCTGCCACCATCACATCGCGACTCCCGCTTCACCAACAACTGACATTAGCAGCGCCGCTTGGAGTGTTCATCATGCTGAAGTAACGTCTCGTCATCCTGAGAAAGCCCTGTGCCCATTCCGCATTCGTGGCCATCAATCAGTGACTTGTCGTCCACAACAGCCGTAAGCAGCTTCCGAGGCTCCGCCTGTCGTCAACTTCTGAGAAGCTTCCTGATATCCGCTGTCTGCTACATCTCATCGCCTCAGCTGCCGCACCTGCCTCTGCCTTCCTCACTTCCCTCCATCAGTCTCCTCTACTTCACCCATCTCAATCCCCTCAACTTCTCTGCATTCTTCATCTCGAGCCGCGTCCTCGCACCGCCCTCTCATGTTGTCAGCAACAGCAATGCAACTCCTATCATCAGGACATCGGACACCACCAGTCTTCATGCTCCCATTGCGAGCCAAATGGGGAACAAGCCGTCACTCTCCCGACATCCGTGGACTAGTGTCTCTGCTCGCCGCAAAACTCCCGTTGCTGCAACCAACTTACTCTTGTTGCCATGATATCGGATACCACTAGTATTCCAGCCCGTCGTTCTTGGGCCAACTGGGGAACGAGCCGTCACTCTTCTAAAGGCAGAAGCAATTTCGTTGGCTCGCCTGTCCTCTCCATCGTGCCGCCTCCTACCTCGCCATCCTCTGCCTGTCACAACCTCCATCTTCTGCCTCTTCCACATCCTCCTCGTCTTCATTTGCCTTCCCCTCCTCCATCTTCAAGTCATCTCTATCTTCACCTGCTGCCCTAATCATCTCCGCCAAGCGCTCCTTCTCCTTTCGGCCTCATCTCTCTTCTCCAAATCGTACTTCGTCATCAGCATGGTCCTCCCAGTAATCACGTCGCCTCAGCATCAGTCTTCTGCATCTGCAGCGCACGTGGTTCCGCCCCTGTGCCCACTCAGTCATCAGTCGCCTTTTCTGTTATCCGCTCCTTCGCTTCAACAATCATCATCCTCTCGACACAATGAACAACCCGGTCACATCGCCTCTTGCGCGACGACATGCACTTACGCCAAAACTTCCTGCAGCGCGCGCGGCTTGCCCCTGCGCCCACTCTGTTATCATCAGCTTTTGACTCCGTATTATCACCATCTGCAGCCAAGCACGAGGATCTGCACGAGCTAGCTGCCCGCTTCATAGCAGCCTGCACCGACGCCGACAGCAGGTTTCTCGCGGCACGTTGGCCTTTGCCTTCTCCTTGCCGCATCAGCTTCCCAATTTCCAAGGCGCACGAGTTTTCGTCCCTGCGCCCACTCAATCATCAATTGATCCTCTGCTTTCTGCATCATCTCGGCACAAGGATCTGCCTGGTCATATCACCTGTATCGCGACGACATGCACCCGCGCCAAAAGTTCCACTGCGCACGAGGTTTCACCCATGTATCCACTCAATCGTTAATCATCTTCTCCACATTTCTTCCAATACGCTCAGCCACTCCACTCGCGTTGTAACTTTCTACGGCCATTCAGCTATTCAGCCTTCCTTCTCCATTGTTCATCCTACCTCCGCTTTCATTCACTCGAACCTCCCAGCTGCATCACCTGCCTCACAACTATCAACGCCCTCTCGAAACCTTTCTTCAGTGTCATCAATGCACTCACACCTTCCTGACTGCCTTACTTCTCAGTGTGCTGCTGCAGATTCTCCTTGCCAGTACCATCTGCAAACTCCCTCATCTGCATCCTTCTCCACCCGACTCAGTGCAGGATGATAGAAACACCCACAAACTGCCACACACAACCAAAAGCATGAATATGGCAGCTCATGCCCTTGATTGGACACACGTCTCAGAGCTCGATCAGTTCTGAGAAAACATCCACGACTTGTATGTTGGCATACGAACCCAAACAAAACAATCATTTCTTCATGGGTATCAGCTCTCCCTATTTTTAGAAGGCGTTTATGACAATCCCGGATGTCCTCCACGAGCCTACACATCAACCCTCCGAGACATTAAGAAATGCCTTCGCCGTACTACCCACCCTGTCAACCACAAAATCATCAATGAAGTGTTCCCAGTTGCAGCCATGTGGCACACTTTGGTAGCAGCAGCGTGGAATCCCGATCTCTGCAACGAGATCATCATATCCCTCCATCGAGTTGAGACTCCTTGTCAGGCAAACTCCTGCCGCAGATCCGCGAGAAAGTCAATCCGCAAAAAAGCAACCGGGGTATGATGGAAGCCACGCAGGGAACGCTGGCTCCCGCAGTATGCGCGGTCGAGCATGGGATAGCGCGAAGTATAACAGCAACGCAAATGGGTCACAGGGGGGGAGGCTGCCACAGGTTGATATTTTCATCTGCGGCGGCCGCCCCCTGCCATCTCAAGCATTTGTGGCGGAAGCTGAGAGAGGGCGGAAAGAAGCGGCGGGGAGACCCGCGGTGGGAAAGGAACAGGGGATGAACCGCGGAAGGAGAGGCAATCACGTAATAAATCAAGCAAAGACAGTTACGACAGCAGGCAGACGAGGCAATCGGGGAAGCAACAACCAATCAGCACGGAAGTCAGCGCATCAATCATGGAAACAACACCTGAGGACACACTGCGGAAGATGAAGATTCAAGGAAGAACACAAAGACCGCGTGTGCGAGCCGCGGATGAAGAAGAAGACTTAGGATAAGTGAAGACGATGTTCCTTGAATGCGAGGACAAGACCCGCGGTGCGTAGCCGCACCACATGGAGTCCAAGTAGGGGTAAAGAGGATGGTATGAGAGGGATGAGACCGCCAACATATAGACACGCCATGCGGAGTCCCAGCTAGATACAGCATAGGCAATTAGTAGCACAAGTGGCTCCGTCAGTCTTTATTGCTCTCGACTGAATACTTTGCCAGATCATGTACTTTGCCTCTGACTATCAGAGACACTTACCGCTCCCATCTATTCTCTCTGCGTTTCGCGTCCCTACCTTGTGTTGCCTTTAATGTCATAGCCGCGGACTGCGAGATGAAGTGCGTGAGTGGCCAAACCCGAGTTGAAGTGAGCTGCCTGCGGTGCCCTTGCCTGCACACGACCGCATAACGAGGTTCCGCGGAGTGGAGCTGGAAGCCGCGAGGTGGCGTCTCGCATGTGGCAGGAAGTGGACCGTGGAGTGTCACTTACCGGTGAGGATCTCACGTGTAAGTCCAGACCTACAATCCGCGAAACTGTAAGTCGCTCAGGGTCATAATCGTAGATTGGTTGTCAAGCAAGCCCCGACAAGCAGAAAGTGCTGTAGTCGTACAAAGTCCGCAGATAGCGTGGAACAGAGCAGGCACGGAGAAGGTTAAGGACACGGAAAATTTGAGGATATCATTGCCATGGTGCGGTGAGCGTGGAAAGTTCCTCGCTCTTTGTTCAGCAGACCTGCACGTACCCTTCAGATCACTCACTGATGTCGGCGGCAAGCTTTGTGTATCAGGATTTCAGGCGATGACAACAGCAGTCATCAGTGTGGTGCTTCCTGTCGCGCCAAGCCATCACCTACGCACGAAGCCGGTTTTCCTATCCGGTGTTGTCCCGCACCCTTGTCAGCTCCTCACCGGGCTCCGATCTGCTCCTTCAACACCGTCGGGTGATCGAGTGGCTAGAACAGCTGCACTAGCATCCTATCATGGATGCTCTGGGCAAGCGTGTGGAAGTGGAGACAGTCTCTAGCCATGGCAGCCGCGGATCCGGCCAGTCCGAGCTGGTGGGGAACTCGGAGCCTACCACTGACTGCTCTACCGACGCCGTGGCGGGGAGCAGCAAACGGCACCAGCCAACCCGCTGCCACAGTACTCCCCACCTATGATGCATCCGTCGCTCGAGGTGGTGCAGCCCGGGGAACAACATGGATCCCAGGAGTACTCAATACCGGGCAAGCAGCAGCTAGTGGCCCAACAGGAGCCGCAGGTCGACACCATCCCAGTGGGGAGCACGGCTTCCACGCAGGACGGGCAGCTGGGGACGGACCCACCACCACAGTTTGTCAGACCAGGGCAAGTGGATGGACTGCCATAAACCCCAGTACTGGGTCCGCAGCTGACGCGGATGCACCCGCAGCAACAGAACCTAGGAACCACCCAAGTGAGACCATCAGCACCCTCTTTGGCCCAAGGTTCCGCGCAAACAACGCACGAGTAGCAGGCTCCCCAGGTGCCCTTGTCCGCCAGAAAGATGACGATGGAAGCTGTAGTCATACCGGCGGCAGTAACGATCCAACCACCTGTGTATCAGTCGTCGCCATGTCGAGAAACGGTGCAAGCGGGAACAACGCCGCAGCCACCTGCGGCGGGAAATCCAGCAATGGGTGCACCACGACAACAAATAAACCCATCACAGGTATTGATGGGTTCCACGCCGGCAGGGATCGTGATGCCCGTGGTAGGCATGCCGCGGACCAGCTGCTAGCCGCAGCAGGTGATAGCACCGACACAAACAGGAACCGCGGTGCAACACCCTATGATGGTACCGCATTCACCACAAGGGATACAATCTTTCGGGGGCGTCGCACACAGGGATGCCACAACTCAGCCTTATGGAATCCAACCACTGATGCACCAGCAGAAGCATGGAGGCATGACATTGATGTAACCTTCAGCAACAGTTTGGCACCCATGGCCAACTTTGCAGCAGCAGTTGATGAGCATCAAGCAAGTAGGAGTGGGTGAGCATTCTTTCGTACCCGGCATGCAGCCACCGCTGCCCCAAGGGGCACAGCCACCACCCATTTACTCCGCACCAGCCTACCAGCAGCTTCATCCGCCGTAGCTAACCGGAACCATGCCAGCCGGAGTGACTCTTCAGGTACTACCACTAATGCCGCAACTTCCATCGGCGCCACAAGGCCACTCGCACCCACCATTGCCGCTGATGATGGAGATAAGCACCATGCAGAGACAACGGCCCATCCCTTCCTGGTGGCACCAGCCGTAGTCACCAGTGCTGCGGTGGTGCCCACTACACAGACCTATTGGATGCCTTAGCTGATGACACCGCAAACATAGGGACCTTCGGCACCGTCCCTTGGGACGACATTCCTCTCCACACCTTACACCACCTCACTGCCAGCTCCTTCTTCCTGGTACATGCACCAGTCACACACACACCTGGGCTCTCACATACGTGCGGGGTAACCTTCAATGCAGATCCACCATGCGGGATACTCCGCGGCCCAGTCTGCCAATCTTCACCCTCCGACTGCCGTGACTGCGTCGACGACTAACTGTGCCTCAGCTGCAGTACATCCGCTCCGAGCCCGTAAATCTGTCGCGGCTTGACACCTTCAAGGGCGCCATCGAGGATGACCCTTGGATCTTGGTGAAGCAAATTACACTCTACGCCAGCATTGGCTGGATCCCATCCGACCTCTGCCTTGCCACTGCGCAGCTTCACACTTTGGCGCTAGAGTGTCACGCGTTGGAACTAGAGCGTCGTACTTTGGCTCGAGAGCGTCACACTTTGGCACTAGAGCGTCACACTTTGGCACTAGAGATTCACACTTCGGAACTAAAGCCTCACACTTTGCCCCTAAAGTGTCATACTTTGGCACTAGAGCGTCACCCTTTGGCACTAGCGCATCACAGTGTGGCACAAGAGAGTCACACTTTTGCGTTGGAGCATCATACTTTGCCACTATAGCGTCACACTTTGGCACTATAGCATCACACTTTGGCACTAGAGCGTCACACTTTGGCACTAGATTGTCACACTTTGGCACTATAGCGTCACACTTTGGCACTAGAGCGTCACACTTTGGCACTAGATTGTCACACTTTGGCACTATAGCGTCACACTTTGGCACTGGAGATTCACACTTTGGCACTAGAGCGTCACACTTTGGCACTAGAGCTTCATACTTCGGTACTACAGCATCACACTTTGGCATTAGAGCGTCACACGTTGGCACTAGAGCATGAGACTTTGGTACTAGAGCTTCACAATTTGACACTAGAGCGTCACACTTTGGCACAAGAGTGTCACACTTTGGCACTAGAGCGTCACACTTTGGCATTAGAGCGTCACACGTTGGCACTAGAGCATGAGACTTTGGTACTAGAGCTTCACAATTTGACACTAGAGCGTCACACTTTGGCACAAGAGTGTCACACTTTGGCACTAGAGCGTCACACTTTGGCATTAGAGCTTCACACTCTGGAACTAGAGCGTCACACATTGGCACTAGAGCTTCACACTTTGGCACTGGAGCTTCACACTTTGGCACTAGAGCTTCACACTTTGGCACTAGAGCGTCACACTTTGGCACTAGAGTTTCACACTTTGGTACTAGAGCTTCAAACTTTGACACTAAAGCATCACACTTTGGTACTAGAGCTTCACGCTTTGGCACTAAAGCATCACACTCTGGCACTAGAGCATCACACTTTGGCACTAGAGCATCACACTTTGGCACTAATGCTTCGCATTTTGGCACAAGAGCGTCACACTTTGGCACTAGTGCGTCACACGTTGGCACTAGCGCGTCACAGTTTAGCACCAGAGCATCACACTTTGGCACTATAGCTTCAAACTTTGGCATTAGAGCTTCACACTTAGGCACTAGAGCTTCATTCGGCACTACAGCATCACACTTTGGCACTAGAGCAACACACTTTGGTTCTATAGTGTCACACTTTGGCATTAGAGCGTCACACTTTGGCACTATATCTTCACACTTTGGCACTAGAATGTCACACTTTGGCACTAGAGCTTCACACGTTGGCACTAGAGCTTCACAATTTGGCACTAGAGCGTCACGCTTTGGCACTAGAGCTTCGCATTTTGTTACCAGAGCATCGCACTTTGACACTAGAGCTTAACACTTTGGCTATAGAGCGTAACACTTTGGCACTAGAGCGTCACACTTTGGCAATAGAGCGTCACAATTTGGCACTAGAGCGTCACACTTTGGCACTAGAGCATCACACTTTGGCACTAGAGTATCACACATTTGTACAAGAGCGTCACACATTGGCACTAGAACGTCACACTTTGTACTAGAGCTTCACACTTTGGCACTAGAGGGTCACACGTTTGCACTAGAGTGTCACACTTTGGCACTAGAGCGTCACACTTTGGTACTAGAGCTTCACACATGGGCACTAGAGCGTCACACATGGGCACTAGAGCGTCACACTTTGGCACTGTAGCATCACACTTTGGCACTAGAGCTTCACACTTTGGCACTAGAGCGTCACACTTTGGTACTAGAGCTTCACACATGGGCACTAGAGCGTCACACATGGGCACTAGAGCGTCACACTTTGGCACTGTAGCATCACACTTTGGCACTAGAGCATCAGACTTTGGCACTAGAGCTACACACTTCGGCAAACGAGCGTCACACTTAGGCACTATGGCGTCACACTTTGGCAATAGAGCGTCACACTTTGGCCCTAGAGCATCACACTTGACCACTAGAGCGTCACACTTTCGCACTAGAGCGTCACACTTTGGCACTAGAGCTTCACACTATGGCACTAGATCATCACACTTTGGCACTAGATCTTCACACGTTGGCACAGGAGCTTCACACTTTGGCACTAGAGCATCACACTGTGGCACTAGAGCGTCATACTCTGGCACTAGAGTGTCATACTTTGGTACTACAGCTTCATTTTTGGCACAAGAGTGTCACACTTTGGCACTAGTGCGTCACACATTGGGACTAGAGCGTCACACTTTAGCATTAGAGCGTCACACTCTGGCACTTTAGCTTCAAATTTTGGCACTAGAGCTTTACACTTTGGCACTAGAGCTTCATTCGGCACTACAGCATCACACTTTGGCACTCGAGCGTCACACTTTGATTCTAGAGTGTCACACTTTGGCTTTAGAGCGTCAGACTTTGGCACTATAGCTTCACACTTTGGCACTAGAATGTCACACGTTGGCACTATAGTTTAACAATTTGGCACTAGAGCATCGCGCTTTGGCACAAGAGCTTCACATTTTGTTACAAGGGCATCACACTTTAACACTAGAGCTTAACAGTTTGGCTCTAGAGCATAACACTTAGGTCCTAGAACGTCACACTTTGGCAATTGAGCGTCACACTTTGGCACTGGAGCATCACACTTTGGCACTAGAGCGTCACACTTTGGCACTAGAGCGTCACTTTTGGCACAAGAGCGTCACACTGTGGAATAAGAGATCAACACGTTGGCACTAGAGCATTACACTTTGGCACTAGAGCGTCACACTTTGGCACTAGAGCGTCACGCGTTGGAACTAGAGCATCATACTTTGGCACAAGAGCGTCACACTTTCGCACTAGAGAATCACACTTTGGCACTAGAGCTTCACACTTCGGTACTAAAGCCTCACACTTTGCCACTAAAGTGTCATACTTTGGCACTATAGCGTCACCCTTTGGCACTAGAGCGTCACAGTGTGGCACGAGAGCGTCACACTTTAGCACTAGAGCGTCATACTTTGGCACTATAGCGTCACACTTTGGCACTATAGCATCACACGTTGGCACTAGAGCATCATACTTTGGCACTAGAGCGTCACACTTTGGCACTATAGCGTCACACTTTCGCACTAGAGATTCAGACTTTGGCACTAGAGTGTCACACTTTGGCACTATAGCTTCACACTTCGGCACTAGACAATCACACTTTGGCACTATAGCGTCACATTTTGGCACTAGAGCATGACACTTTGGTACTAAAGCTTCACACTTTGGCACTAGAGCGTCACACTTTGGCACAAGAGTGTCACACTTTAGCACTAGAATGTCACACTTTGGCACCACAGCTTCAGACTTTGGCAATAGAGCGTCACACTTTAACACTAAAGCTTCACACTTTGGCACTAGAGCGTCACACTTTAGCACTAGAATGTCACACTTTGGCACCACAGCTTCAGACTTTGGCAATAGAGCGTCACACTTTAACACTAAAGCTTCACACTTTGGCACTGGAGCTTCACACTTTGGCACTAGAGCTTCACATTTTGGCACTACAGCGTCACACATTGGCACTAGTGCTTCACACTTTGGCACTAGAGCGTCACACTTTGACACTATATCATAACCCTTTGGCACTAGAGGTTCACACTTTGGCACTAGAGCATCACACTCTGGCACTAGAGCGTCACACTTTGGCACTAGAGCGTCACACTTTGGTACTAGAGCTTCACATTTTGGCACAAGAGCATCACACTTTGGCACTAGTGCGTCACATGTTGGCACTAGAGCGTCACACTTTAGCACTAGAGTGTCACACTTTGGCACTATAGCTTCAAAATTTGGCACTAGAGCTTCACACTTTGGCACTAGAGCTTCATTCGGCACTATAGCATCACACTTTGGCACTAGAGCGACACACTTTTGTTCTAGAGCATCACACTTTGGCATTAGAGCGTCACACTTTGGCACTATAGCTTCACACTTTGGCACTAGAATGTCACACTTTGGCACTAGAGCTTCACACGTTGGCACTAGAGCTTCACAAATTGGCACTAGAGCATCACGCTTTGCCACAAGAGCTTCACATTTTGTTACCAAAGCATCACACTTTGACACTAGAGCTGAACACTTTGGCTCTAGAGCGTAACACTTTGGCACTAGAGCGTCACACTTTGGCAAAAGAGCGTCATAATTTGGCACTAGAGCGTCACAATTTAGCACTAGAGAATCCCACTTTGGCACTAGAGCGTCACTTTTGGCACAAGAGTGTCACACTTTGGCATAAGAGCTCCACACATTGGCACTAGAGCATCACACTTTGGCACTAGAGCGTCACACTTTGGCACTAGAGCGTCACGCGTTGGAACTAGAGTGTCATACTTTGGCACGAGAGCGTCACACTTTGGCACTAGAGCGTCACACTTTGGCACTAGAGCGTCACGCGTTGGAACTAGAGTGTCATACTTTGGCACGAGAGCGTCACACTTTGGCACTAGAGCGTCACAATTTGGCACTAGAGCTTCACACTTCGGCACTAAATCCTCACACTTTGCCACTAAAGTGTCATAATTTGGCTCTAGAGTCTCACCCATTGGCAGTAGAGCGTCATAGTGTGGCACGAAAGCGTCACACTTTAGCCCTAGAGCATCATACTTTGGCACGATAGCGTCACACTTTGGCACTATATCATCACACTTTGGCATTATAACATCACACTTTGGCACAAGAGCGTCACACTTTGGCACTATAGCGTCACACTTTGGCACTAGAGATTCACACTTTGGCACTATAACGTCACACTTTGGCACTAGAGTTTCACACTTCGGCACTAGAGAATCACACTTTGGCACTAGAGAATCACACTTTGGCGCTAGAGCATGACACTTTGGTACTACAGCTTCACACTATGGTTCTAGAGCGTCACACTTTGGCACAAGAGTGTCATACTTTGGCACTAGAGCGTCATACTTTGGCACTAGAGCTTCACACTTTGGCAGTAGAGCGTCACACTTTGGCACTAGAGCTTCACACTTGGGCACTAGATATTCATATTTTGGCACTAGAGCGTCACATATTGGCACCAGAGCGTCACAATTTGGCACTAGAGCGTCACACTTTGGTACTAGAGTATCACACTTTGGCACTAGAGCGCCACAATTTGGCACTAGAGCAACACACTTTGGCACTAGAGCTACATACTTTTGCACAAGAGCGTCACACTTTGGCACTAGAGCTTCACACTTTGGCAAAAGGGTATCACACTTTGGCACTAGAGCGTCACACTTTGGCACTAGAGCGTCACACGTTGGCACTAGACCATCACACTTTGATACTAGAGCGTCACACTTTGGCACTAGAGCGTCACACTTTGGCACTAGAGGGTCACACTTCGGCAGTAGAGTGTCACACTTTGGCAGTATAGCTTCACACTTTGGCACTTGAGCGTCACACTTTGGCACTAGAGCTTCACACGTTGGCACTAGAGCGTCACACTTTGGCACTAGAGGGTCACACTTCGGCAGTAGAGTGTCACACTTTGGCAGTATAGCTTCACACTTTGGCACTTGAGCGTCATACTTTGGCACTAGAGCTTCACACTTCGGCACTAGAGAATCACAAAATGGCACTAGAGCGTCACACTTTGGCACTACAGCGTCACGTGTTAATACTAAAGATTCATGATTTGGCACTAGACCTTCACACTTTGGCACTAGAGCATCATACTTTAGCACTAGAGCTTCACACGTTGGCACTAGAGCGACACACTTTGGCACTAGAGAATCGCACGTTGGCACTAGAGATTCACATTTTGGTACTAGAGTGTCACACTTTGGCACTATAGCATCGCATTTTGGCAATAGAGCGTCACACTTGGGCACTAGAGCGTCACACATTGGCACTAGAGTGTCACACTTTGGCACTAGAGCGTCACACTTTGGCACTAGAGCATCACACTTTGGCACTTGAGCATTAGACTTTGGCACTAGAGCGTCACACTTTGGCACTCGAGCGTAACACTTTGGCACAAGAGCGTCACACTTTGGCACAAGAACGTCACACTTTGGCACTAGAGCGTCACTCTTTGGCACTAGAGCGTCACATTTTGGCACGAGAGCTTGACACTTTGGCACTAGAGGGTCACACTTTGGTACTAGAGCGTCACACGCTGGCAGTAGAACGTCACACTTTGGCACAAGAGTTTCTTACTTTGGCCCTAGAGCGTCACACTTTTACACTAGAGCGTCACACTTTGGCAGTGGAGCGTCACTCTTTGGCACTAGAGATTCACCCTTCAGCACTAGAGCTTCAGACTTTGGCACTAGAGCGTCAAACTTTGGCACTAGAGCATCACACTTTGGCACTAGAGCGTCACACTTTGGCACTAGAGCATCACACTTTGGCACTAGAGCGTCACAATTTGGCACTAGAGCGTCACACGTTGGCACTAGAGCGCCACACTTTGGCACTATAGCTTCACACTTTGGCACTAGGGCGTCACACTTTGGCATTAGAGCTTCACACTTTGGCACTATAGCGTCATACTTTGGCACTAGAGCATCACACCTTGGCACTAGAGCATCACACTTTGGCACCAGAGCATCAGACTTTGGCACTAGAGCATTACACTTTGGCACTAGAGCGTCACCCATTGGCACTCGAGCGTAACACTTTAGCACAAGAGCGTCACAATTGGCAATAGAGAGTCATACTTTGGAAATAGAGCGTCACAATTTGGCACTAGATCGTCACACTTTGGCACTAGAGCGTCACACTTTGGCACTAGAGTATCACACTTTGGCACGAGAGCGTCACACTTTGGCACTAGGGTGTAATACTCTGGCACAACAGCATTACACTTTGGCACTAGAGCGTCACACTTTCGAACAAGAGCGTCACACTTTGGCACTAGAGCGTCACACTTTGTACTAGAGTTTCATACTTTGGCACTAGAGGGTCACATGTTTGCAGTAGAGTGTCTTACTTTGGCAATAGAGCGTCACACTTTGGTACTAGAGCTTCACACATTGGCACTAGAGCGTCACACATTGGCACTAGAGCGTCACACTTTGGCACTGGAGCGTCACACTTTGGCACTAGAGCTTCACACGTTGGCACTAGAGCGTCACACTTTGGCAAAATAGCGTCACACTTAGGCACTATGGCGTCACACTTTGGCACTAGAGCGTCACACTTTGGTACTAGAGCTTCACACTTTGGCACTAGAGCGTCACACTTTGGTACTAGAGCTTCACACTTTGGCACTAGAGCGTCACACTTTGGTACTAGAGCTTCACACATTGGCACTAGAGCGTCACACATTGGCACTAGAGCGTCACACTTTGGCACTGGAGCGTCACACTTTGGCACTAGAGCTTCACACGTTGGCACTAGAGCGTCACACTTTGGCAAAATAGCGTCACACTTAGGCACTATGGCGTCACACTTTGGCAATAGAGCGTCACACTTTGGCCCTATAGCATTACATTTTAACACTGGAGCGTCACACTTTCGCACTAGAGCGTCACACTTTGGCACTATAGATTCACACTATCGCACTAGATCATCACACTTTGGCACTAGAGCTTCACACTTTGGCACTGGAGCTTCACACTCTGGCACTAGAGCTTCACACTTTGGCACTAGAGCGTCACACTTTGGCACTAGAGCTTCACACTTTGGCACTAGAGCGTCACACTTTGACACTAAAGCATCACACTTTGGCACTAGAGCTTCACACTTTGGCACTAGAGCATCACTCTCTCACACTAGAGCGTCACACTTTGGTACTAGAGCGTCACACTTTGGTACTACAGCTTTACATTTTGGCACAAGAGCATCACAATTTGGCACTAGTGCGTCACACGTTGGCACTAGAGCGTCACACTTTAGTGCTAGAGCGTCACACTTTGGCACTATAGCTTCAAATTTTGGCACTAGAGCTTCACACTTTGGCACTAGAGCTTCATTCGGCACTACAGTATCATACTTCGGCACTAGAGCGACACACTTTGGTTCTAGAGCGTCACACTTTGGTATTGGAGCGTCACACTTTGGCACTATAGCTTCACACATTGGCACTATAATGTCACACTTTGGCACTAGAGCTTCACACGTTGGCACTAGAGCTTCACATTTTGGCACTAGAGCGTCACGCTTTGGCACTAGAGCTTCACATTTTGTTACCAGAGCATCACACTTTGACACTAGAGCTTAATTCTTTGGCTCTAGAGCGGAACACTTTGGCACTAGAGCGTCACACTTTGGCAATAGAGCGTCACAGTTTGGCACCAGAGCGTCACACTTTGGCACTAGAGCATCACGCTTTGGCAGTAGAGCGTCACTTTTGGCACAAGAGCGTCACACTTTGGCATAAGAGCTCCACATGTTGGCACTAGAGCATCACACTTTGGCACTAGAGCGTCACACTTTGGCACTAGAGCATCACGCGTTAGAACTAGAGCGTCATACTTTGGCACGAGAGCGACATACTTTGGCACTAGAGCGTCACACTTTGGCACTAGAGCTTCACACTTTGGCACTAAAGCCTCACACTTTGCCACTAAAGTGTCATACTTTGGCACTAGAGCGTCACCCTTTGGCACTAGATCGTCACAGTGTGGCACGAGAGCGTCACACCTTAGCACTAGAGCATTATACTTTGGCACTATAGCGTCACACTTTGGCACTAAATCATCACACTTTGGCACTAGAGCGTCACACTTTGGCACTAGAGGGTCACACTTTGGCACTATAGCGTCACACTTTGGCCCTAGATATTCACACTTTTGCACTAGAGCGTCACACTTTTGTCGGGACATGAATCTGACAGAGCGAGACACACCCGAGATTAAGATCACAATAACGGTTCAGCTCTGGCTTAGAGCCACCTCGGTCATCACCCGTGACCAATCATTAACAGTCCTCGACCTATGAACGGGCATCCTACCGAAAAATCCCCTAATAAGCGGTCCGACCGCAAGCACGTTTGGCTAGTGCACAATAAGCCGTTGGATATGCTTTGTCCTGTTCTGTCTTGATATAAGGAGGATGTTCATTCCCTCCCAGTTTAACCAGAACAGTTCCACTCATCCTGTTCTCCATTGATTCCACGACTTTGCCGCCGTGTCTTTGCTCTGCTCGCTCCTCGCATTTCCCGTCTTCGCCAGCCCCTCAGATCCTTCGCTCCGTCACTCTCGTTCCTTCGCTCAGCTCTTCTACTCCGCCAATCGTCCCCCATCTTGCCGGCTCTCTCTCACACCAACTTGCCTACCTCGACTATCTCGCGTCTCAGCGTCTATTAGCTCCCGCGGCTAACTCCTCGATCCGCTCTTGCATACGTCACTCTGCTGACGTGCACTTGCATGTGTTGATGCTTCTACCTGCTTCTGCTGCTGTTCTCGCATCTACATTCTTCTGACATGGTATCAGAGCTTCAGGCAACACCACCTGGAGTCCCGTGACCGCGTCATCACTCTGCTGCCATCCTTGCTTCATCGCTTTGACTCGCGTTCTCCTGCCGCCGCCACCGTCACCACGCATATCGCCACTTCGCCAACAGCTGACATCGGCAGCTCTGCCTGACGAGTCCGCCGCGCTGAAGAAACGTCTCTTCGTCCCAAGAAGGCCCTGCGCCCACTTCCGCGCCCGTGGCTAACAACCGGTGACGCGTGGCCTACATCAGCCGCAAGCAATTATCGAGCGGCCACCTGCCGTCAACTACCAAGAAGCTTCCTGCCGTTCGCCATCCGCTGCCCCTCATAAAATCCTCCTCTGCAAGCATCTCCTTCTCTTTCATTTTGCCTCATCAGCTTCATCTGCTCCTTCCTCGCTGTTATCCTCTGTCAGTCCTACATCCATCATCTCAATTCGCCTTCTCGCGTCGCCTCGTCAGCAGCAACAGCTGAACTACCACCGTCGGGACATCGGACACCACCAGTCTTCCTGCTCCCACTTCTGAGCCAACTTGGGAACAAGCCGTCACTCTCCCGACATCAGCGGTCCAGTACCTCTGCTTGCTGCCTGACTCCCTCTGCTGCAACCAACCTCTCCTAGCTGACAGGGTATCGGACACCACCAGTCTTCCTGCTCCCATTTCTGAGCCAACTGGGGAACAAGCTGTCACTCTCCTGAACGCAGAAGAAGTAGTTGTGTCACTCTGCCTTCCTACCGCATCGCCTCTCGTCTTGGCTCTCTCCGCTCGCGTCGCTCCCTCCTCCTCCTCCTCTCTTCAGTCTCCTCAGCTTCATCAGCCGCTCGTTCCTGCCTCATTTTCATCTCTCCATCTTCAGCACCATCCGCGTGGTCTCCGCATTGTCTCCCCGCCATCATCAGCATCGTCTGCGCCGCCCTCTCATTAATCATCAGCATCAGCATTGGTTTATCGTGCATGTGGTTTCGTCCCTACGCCCACTCAACAAATCAATGGTTCCCTCTGCTTCCGCATCGCTTTCAGGTCGGCACAAGGATCCGCCTGGTCGCATCGCCTTTTTTCGCGACAACCTACGCCCACGCCGAAACTTCCTTCAGCGCACGCGGTTCGCCCATGCGCCCACTCCGTCATCATCATCAGGTTTTGCCTCAGCAATCATCATCAGCATCTGTGAATGGCGCTAGGATGTACACGAGCTAGCTGCCCGTTTCCGCAGCAGCCTACACCCATGCCAGCAGCAGATTTCTCGCGGCGCGTCGGCACCTGCCTTCCCCTTGCCGCATCCTACTCCCCTAATTCAAATCGCGCACGTGGGTCTGCCCCTCTACCCACTCCATCATCCATCATTCCTCCGCCGTCATCTGCTTCCGCTTCGCTCGGCACAAGGATCCGACCGGTCGTATCGCCCATTCCGCGACGACCTGCGCCCACGCCGAACACTTCTCACACGCACGTGGTTTCGCCCCTGCGCCCACTCCATCATCAATCACTTTCCGCTACCAGTCGACTTCCGTCAAAAAGCTTGGCACGCAGATCCGCCCGGTCGCATCACTCAAGCGACAACCTGCGCCCACGCCGAAAACTTCGCTGTGCAAGGAGCTTCACCCCTGAAACTACCCTGCCATTTATCATTCCCTACCATCAGCTTCATCCTCTACTCAACTCAATTGCTTTACTGACTGCCTGTACCTTGCACCTCTGACGAACTTCCATACCAACCATCATCATGGTCACTCCACCTTTTCCCCAAGATGACATGCTCGCCGAAGACGGGTCCAACGTACATACATGGTATGCCTCTGTCCTGACACACGCTGTTGGATGGTCAGCTCATGAACATTCACTCGTCAATCTACTCTGAGGATCAGTTGAGTACGACACCGACAGACACACCCCTGAATCGGACAATTACTCCGTGAACATTCAACAAATCACCTTTGAAGCAGCGTGCAATCAACTACGACCCCTTGTGCATCCTTCCTATCACCATCACTTCATAACTGCTCACACTACCCCGCTGCTTTGGCTCAAGATTCTCCATCAGGGGTGGTGGCGTCACTGGCTCAAAGGGGTCTGCACCAATATGCCAAAACTGCCCACAATGGCAGGAGAAATTGACCCCTTGCCCGCATTTGGGCGTCATGAGGGATGGACACAAACACAAGAATGGGTCGAGCAGGTGTACAGGTTCCTCTACCCAGTTCTTCTCCTACATCTCGGTGTAACAGACTGTCTGTTTGGTGATCAGCTCTACATTGGGCCACCAGAACAACAGACTGAGTCGTACGCTGAGGTAAATCAACAAGTACGCAGAGAACTGAAGACTGTCGTGCACATAGCCTATCATGCACTTGTTGACGCATATCCAGGGGACCTCGGAGACATGTGGTCACACTTCCTTTCCTCTCGGGTTTTAGGACGCTCCATTACCATGGAACGAACCTACTCACATAGATAGTCTGTCAGATTCAAGGGGGGTGTCGGGATATTAATCTGACAGAGCGAGACACACCCGAGATTAAGATCTCAATAACAGTTCAGCTCTGGCTTAGAGCCACCGCGGTCATCACCTGTGACTAACCGTTAACGGTCCTCGACCTACCAACGGGCATCCTACCGAGAAATCCCCTAATAAGCGGTCCGACCGCAAGCACATTCCGCTAGTGCACAAGAAACCATTTGATATGATTTGTCCTGTTATGTCTTGATATAAGGAGGAAGCTCATTCCCTCCCGGTTTAACCAGAACAGCTATACTCATCCTATTCCCCCTTGGTTCTGCGGCTTTGCCTCCGTGTCTTTGCTCTGCTTGCTCCTCGCATTTTCAGTCTTCGCCAGCCCCTCACATCCCTTCGCTCCGTCACTCTCGTTCCTTCACTCATCTCTTTTACTCCACCAACCGTCTCCCATCTTGCCAGCTCTCTCTCACACCAACGTGCCTACCTCGACTATCATGCGTCTCAGCGTCTATCAGCTCCCGCTGCTAACTCCTCGAACCGCTCTTGCCTACGTCACTCTGGTGACGTACACTTTCATGTCCTGATGCCTCTGCCAGCTTCTGCCGCTGTTCCTGCATCTACATTCTTCTGACTACTTTGGCACTAGAGCTTCACACTTTGGCACTAGACAATCACACTTTGGCACTAGAGCGTCACACTTTGGCACTAGAGCATGACACTTTGGTACTAGAGCTTCACACTTTGGCACTAGAGCATCACACTTTGGCACCAGAGTGTCACGCTTTGGCACTAGAGGGTCAAACGTTGGCACTAGAGCTTCACACTTTGGCACTAGAGCGTCACACTTTGGCACAAGAACTTCACATTTTGGCACTGGAGCTTCACACTTTGGTACTAGAGCTTCACACTTTGGCACCAAAGCGTCACACTTTGGCACTAGAGCTTCACACTTTGGCACTAGAATGTCATACTTTGACACTAGAGCATTACACTTTGGCACTAGAGCTTCACACGTTGGCACTAGAGCATCACACTATGGCACTAGAGCATCACACTTTGGCACTAGAGCGTCACACTTTGGCAATAGAGTTTCACATTTTGGCACAAGAGAATCAGACTTTGGCACTAGTGTGTCACACGTTGGCACAAGAGCTTCACACTTTAGCACTAGAGCGTCGCACTTTGGCACTATAGCTACAAACTTTGGCACTAGAGCTTCACACTTTGGCACTAGAGCTTCATTCGGCACTATAGCATCACACTTTGGCACTAGAGCAACACACTTTGGGTCTAGAGCATCACACTTTAGCATTAGAGCGTCACACTTTGGCACTATAGCTTCACACTTTGGCAATAGAATGTCACAATTTGGCACTAGATCTTTACACGTTGGCACTACAGATTCACAATTTGGCACTAGAACGTCACGCTTTGGCACTAGAGCTTCACATTTTGTTACCAGAGCATCACACTTTGACACTAGAGCTTAACACTTTGGCTCTAGAGCGTAATACTCTGGCACTATAGCGTCACACTTTGGCAATAGACCGTCACAAATTGGCACTATAGCGTCACACTTTGGCACTAGACTGTCACACTTTGACACTAGAGCGTCACTTTTGACACACAAGCGTCACACTTTGGCATAAGAGCTCCACACGTTGCACCAGTGCATCACACTTTGGCACTAGAACGTCACACTTTGGCCATAGAGCGTCACGCATTGGAATGAGAGCGTAATACCTTTGCACGAGAGCGTCACACTTTGGCACTAGAGCGTCACACTTTGACACTAGAGCTTCACACTTCCGCACTAAAGCCTCACACTTTGCTCCTGAAGTGTCATACTTTGGCACTAGAGTGTCACACTTTGGCACTAGAGTGTCACAGTGTGGCACGAGAGCGTCACACTTTAGCACTAGAGCGTAATACTTTGGCACTATAGCGTCACACTTTGGCATTACAGCATCACACATTGGCACTAGAGCGTCACACTTTGGCACTAGAGCGTCACACTTTGGCACTATAGTGTCACACTTTGGCACTAGAGATTCACAATTTGGCACTAGAGCTTCACACTTTGGCACTAGAGTTTCACACTTTGGCACTAGAGAATCACACTTTGGCACTAGAGCATCACGCTTTGGCTCTAGAGCATGACACTTTGGTACTGGAGCTTCACACTTTGGCACTAGAGCGTCACACTTTGGCACAAGAGTGTCATTCTTTGGCACTAGAGCGTCAAACTTTGGCACTAGAGCTTCACACTTTGGCACTAGAGCATCACACTTTGGTACTGGAGCTTCACACTTTGGCACTAGAGCGTCACACTTTGGCACAAGAGTGTCATTCTTTGGCACTAGAGCGTCAAACTTTGGCACTAGAGCTTCACACTTTGGCACTAGAGCGTCACACTTGGGCACTAGAGCTTCACACTTGGGCACTGGATATTCATGTTTTGGCACTAGAGCCTCACACATTGGCACCAGAGGGTCACACTTTAGCACTAGAGCGTCACATTTTGGTACTAGAGTATCACACTTTGGCACTAGAGAGCCACAATTTGGCACTAGAGCAACACACTTTGGCACTAGAGCTACATTTCTTGGCACAAGAGCGTCTCACTTTGGCACTAGAGCTTCACACTTTGGCAAAAGAGTATCACACTTTGGCACTAGAGCGTCACACTTTGGCACTAGGGCGTCACGCGTTCGCACTAGAGTGTCACACGTTGTTACTAGAGCGTCACACTTTGGCACTAGAGCGTCACACTTTGGCACTAGAGCGTCACACTTTGGCAGTAGAGTGTCACACTTTGGCAGTAGAGCTTCACACTTTGGCACTTGAGTGTCATACTTTGGCACTAGAGCTTCACACTTCGGCACTAGATAATCACAAAATGGCACTAGAGCGTCACACATTGGCACTACAGCGTCACACTTTAATACTAAAGATTCATAATTTGGCACTAGACCTTACAACTTTGGCAGTAGAGCATCATACTTTAGCACTTGAGCTTTACACGTTGGCACTAGAGCGTCACACGTTGGCATTAGAGCATCACACGTTGGCACTAGAGCTTCACATTTTGGTACTAGAGCGTCACACTTTCGCACTAGAGCATCACATTTTGGCAATAGAGCGTCACACTTGGGCACTAGAGCGTCACACTTTGGCACTAGAGTGTCACACTTTGGCACTAGAGCGTCACACTTTGGCACTAGAGTGTCACACTTTGGCACTAGAGCGTCATACTTTGGCACTAGAGCGTCACACTTTGGCACTAGAGCATTACACTTTGGCACTAGAGCGTCACACTTTGGCACTTGAGCATAACACTTTGGCACTAGAGCGTCACTCTTTGGCACTAGAGCGTCACTCTTTGGCACTAGAGCGTCACTCTTTGGCACTAGAGCGTCACTCTTTGGCACTAGAGCGTCACTCTTTGGCACTAGAGCGTCACTCTTTGGCACTAGAGCGTCACTCTTTGGCACTAGAGCGTCACACTTTGGCAGTAGAACGTCACACTTTGGCACTAGAGTTTCTTACTTTGGCCCTAGAGCGTCACACTTTTACACAAGAGCGTCACACTTTGGCACTGGAGCGTCACTCTTTGGCACTAGAGCTTCACCCTTCAACACTAGAGCTTCAGACTTTGGCACTAGAGCATCGCACTTTGGCACTAGAGTTTCACACTTTGGCACTAGATCGTCACACTTTGGCCTTAGAGCATCACACTTTGGCACTAGAGCGTCACAATTTGGCACAAGAGCGTCACAATTTAGCACTAGAGCGCCACACTTTGGCACTAGAGCTTCACACTTTGGCACTAGGGCGTCACACTTTGGCATTAGAGCTTCACACTTTGGCACTATAGCGTCATACTTTGGCACTATAGCATCACACTTTGGCACTAGAGCGTCACACTTTGGCAGCAGAGCGTCATACTTTGGCACTAGAGCATTATACTTTGGCACTAGAACGTCACACATTGGCACTCGAGCGTAACACTTTAGCACAAGAGCGTCACACTTTAGCACTAGAGCATCACACTTTGGCACTAGAGCGTCACACTTTGGCTCTAGAGCGTCACACTTTGGCAGTAGATAGTCACGCTTTGACACTAGAGCTTCACATGTTGGGACTAGATCATCACACTTTTACACTAGAGCACCACACTTTGGCACTAGATCGTCACACTTTGGCAATAGATATCACCCTTCGACACTAGAGCTTCCCACTTTGGCACTATAGCGTCACACTTTTGCACTAGAGCGTCGCACTTTGGCACTAGAGCATCACACCTTGGCACTAGAGCATCCCACTTTGGCACTAGAGCGTCACACTTTGGTACTAGAGCGTCACACCTTGGCACTAGAGCTCCACACTTTCGCACTAGAGCGTCACACGTTGGCACTAGAGCTTCACACTATGGCACTGTAGCGTCATACTTTGTTACTAGAGCATCACAATTTGGCACTAGAGCGTAACAATTTGGCACTAGAGCTTCACATTTTGGCACTAGAGTGTCACACTGTGGCACCAGAGCTTTACACTTTGGCACTAGAGCGTCACACTTTGGCACTAGAGCTTCAAACGTTGGGAATAGAGCTTCACACTTTGGCACTAGAGCGTCACACTTTGGCACTAGAGCATCACTTTTGTACCAGAGCGTCACAATTTGGTACTAGAGCATCACACTTTGGCACTAGAGCGTAACACTTTGCCACAAAAACGTCACACTTTGGCAATAGAGCGTCAAACTTTGACACTAGAGCGTCGCACTTTGGCACTAGAGCGTCACACTTTGGCAATAGAGCTTCACACTTTGGCACTAGAGCTTCACACTTTGGCACTAGATCGTAACACTTTGGCACTAGATCGTCACACTTTGGCAGTAGAATGTCTCAATTTGGCACCACAACTTCACACTTTGGCACTGGAGCGTCACACTTTTACAGTAGAGCGTCACACCTTGGCACTGGAGTGTCACACTTTGGCAATAGAGCTTCACACTTTGGCACTATAGCTTCACACTTTGGCACTAGAGTATCACACTCTGGCACTAGAGCGTCACACATCGGCACTAGAGCGTCACACTTTGGCACTAGAGCGTCACACGTTTGCCCTAGAGCGTCACAGTTTGGCACTATAGCGTCATACTTTGGCACTAGAGCGTCACGCTTTGACACTAGAGCTTCACATTGTGGCATTATAGTGTCACACTTTGGCACTAGAGCTTCCCACTATGGCACTATAGCATCCCACTTTGGCACTAGAGCGTCACACTTTGGCACTAGAGTGTAACACATTGGCACTATAGCTTCACGCTTTGGCACCATAGCTTCACACTTTGGCACTATAGCTTCACAATCTGGCAGTAGAGTGTCACACTTTGGAACTAGATCGTCACACTTTGGCACTAGAGCTTCACACTTTGGCAATAGAGCTTCACACTTTGGCACTAGAGCGTCACACGTTGGCACTGGATCGTCACACCTGTGTACTAGAGTGTCACACTTTGACACTAGAGCTTCACACTTTGGCACTAAAGCTCCACACTTTGGTACTAGAGCGTCACACTTTGGACCTAGAGCGTCACACTTTGGCACTAGAGCATCACACTTTGGCACTAGAGCATCCCACTTTGGCACTAGAGCGTCACACTTTGGCACTAGAGCGTCACACGTTGGCACTGGATCGTCACACCTGTGTACTAGAGTGTCACACTTTGACACTAGAGCTTCACACTTTGGCACTAAAGCTCCACACTTTGGTACTAGAGCGTCACACTTTGGACCTAGAGCGTCACACTTTGGCACTAGAGCATCACACTTTGGCACTAGAGCATAACACGTTGGCACAAGAGCGTCACACTTTGGCAGTAGAGCATCACGCTTTGACACTAGAGCGTCACTTTTTAACACTAGAGTGTCACGCTTTGGCACTAGAGCTTCGTACTTTGGCACTAGAGCGTCACACATTGGCACTAGAGTGCCATACTTTGGCACTAGAGCGTCACTTTTTCATACTAGAGCTTCATACTTCGGCACTGGAGCGTCCCAGTTTGGCACTAAAGCTTCACACTTTGGCACTATAGATTCATACTTTGGCACTAGAGCGTCACACTTTGGCAGTAGTGCATCACATTTTGGCACTAGAGTGTCACACTTTGGCACTAGAGCTTCACACTTTGACACTAGAGCGTCATACTTTGGCACTAGAGTTTCACACTTTGGCACTAGAGTATCACACTTTGGCACTATAGTGTCACACTTTGGCACTAGGGTGTAATACTTTGGCACAGCAGCGTCACACTTTGGCATTAGAGCGTCACGTTTTGGCACTAGATCGTCACACTTTGGCACTAGAGCGTCACACGTTGGCATAAGAGCTTCACACTTTGGTACTAGAGCTTCACACATTGGCACTAGAGCGTCACACTTTGGCACTAGAGCGTCACACTTTGGCACTGGAGCGTCACACTTTGGCACTAGAGGTTCACACATTGGCACTAGAGCTTCATTCTTTGGCAAACGAGCATCACACTTAGGCACTAGGGATTCACACTTTGGCACTAGAGCGTCACACTTTGGCCCTAGAGCATCACACTTGAGCACTAGAAAATCACACGTTCGCACTAGAGCGTCACAATTTGGCACTATAACTTCACACTTTGGTACTAGAGCGTCACACGTTGGCACTAGAGCTTCACACTTTGGCACTAGAGCTTCACACTTTGGCACTAGAGCGTCACACTTTCGCACTAGAGCGTCACAATTTGGCACTATAACTTCACACTTTGGTACTAGAGCGTCACACGTTGGCACTAGAGCTTCACACTTTGGCACTAGAGCTTCACACTTTGGCACTAGAGCTTCACGCTTTGGCACTAGAGCGTCACACTTTCGCACTAGAGCTTCACACTTTGGCACTAGAGCGTCACACTTTGACACAAAAGCATCATACTTTGGCACTAGAGCTTCACACTTTGGCACTAGAGCATCACACTCTGGCACTAGAGCGTCACACTTTGGCACTATAGCATCACACTTTGGAACTAGAGCTTCATATTTTGGCACTAGAGCGTCATACTTTGGCACTATAGCGTCACACGTTGGCACTAGAGCATCACACGTTAGCACTAGAGCGTCACACTTTGACACTATAGCTTCACACTTTGGCACTTTAGCTTCACACTTTGGTAATAGAGCTTCATTCGGTACTACAGCATCAAACTTTGGCACTAGAGCGTCACACTTTGGTTCTAGAGCGTCACACTTTGGCATTAGAGCGTCACACTTTGGCACCATAGCTTCACACTTTGGCACTATAATGTCACACTTTGGCACTAGAGCTTCACACTTTGGCACTAGAGCGTCACACTTTGGCATTAGAGCGTCACACTTTGGCACCATAGCTTCACACTTTGGCACTATAATGTCACACTTTGGCACTAGAGCTTCACACTTTGGCACTAGAGCTTCACAATTTGGCACTAGAGCGTCACACTTTGGCACGAGAGCTTCACATTTTGTTACTAGAGCGTCACACTTTGGTACTAGAGCTTCAAAAGTTTGCTCTATAGCGTCACACTTTGGCACTAGAGCGTAACACTTTGGCACTAGAAATTAACACTTTGGCACTAGAGCGTCACACTTTGGCACTAGAGCGTCACACTTTGGCACTAGAGTATCACGCTTTGGCACTAGAGCGTAACACTTTGGCACTAGAGCGTCACGCGTTGGAACTAGAGCATCATATTTTGGCACTAGAGCGTCACACTTTGGCACTAGAGCATCACACTTTGGCTTTAGAGCTTCACACTTCGGCACTAAAGCCTCACACTTTGCCACTAGAGTGTCACAATTTGGCACTATAGCGTCACCATTTGGCACTAGGGCGTCACAGTTTGGCACTAGAGCGTCACACTTTAGCACTAGAGCGTCATACGTTGGCACTAGAGTCGCATTTTGGCAGCATAGCATCACACTCTGGCACTAGAGCTTCACACTTTGGCGCCAGAGCGTCACACTTCAGCACTAGAGCGTCACACTTTGGCAATAGAGAGTCACACTTTGGCACTATGGCGTCACACTTTGGCACTAGAGCGTCACGCTTTGACACTAGAGCGTCACACTTTGGCACTAGAGCGTCACAGTTTTGCACTATACCTTCACACTTTGGCACTATAGGGTCACACCTTGGCACTGGAGCGTCACACTTTGGCACTAGAGTGTCATACTGTGGCATTGAAGCTTCACACTTTGGCAGTAGAGCGTCATAATTTGGCAATAGAGCGTCACACTTTGGCACTAGAGTGTTGCACTTTGGCACTAGAGCATCACATTTTGGTACTAGAGCGTCACACATTGGCACTATAGCTTCACACTTTGGCAAAAGAGCATCACACTTTGGCACTAGAGCGTCACACTTTGACACTAGAGCATCACACTTTGGCACTAGAGCGTAAAACATTGGCACTAGAGCTTCAAACTTTGGCACTAGAGCTCCACATGTTGGCACTAGAGCATCAGACTTTGGCACTAGAGAGTCACACTTTGGCACTAGAGCATTACACTTTGGCACTAGAGCGTCATACTTTGGCAATACAGTGTGACACTTTGGCACGAGAGCGTAACACTTTGGTACTAGAGCTTCACGCCTTGGCAATAGAGCGTCACACTTTGCCACTGTAGCGTCACACTTTGGCACTAGGGATCCACACTTTGGCACTAGAGTGTCACACTTTGGCGCTAGAGCGTCACACTTGAGCAATAGAGCGACACACTTTGGCACTGGAGTTCCAAACTTTGGCACTAGTGTGTCACTTTTTGGCAGTAGGGCGTCACACTTTGGCACTAAAGCGTCACACTTTGGCACTAAAGCGTCACTATTTGGCACTGGAGCTTCATACTCTGGCACTACAGCGTCACACATTGGCACTATAGGTCACACTTTGGCACTAGAGCGTCACACTTTGGCACTAGAGTTTCACACTTTCGCACTAGAGCGTCACACGTTGGCACTAGAGCTCCACACTTTGGCACCAGAGCATAAAACCTTGGCAGTAGAGCGTCATACTTTGGCACTAGAGCGTCACACTTTGGAACTAGAGCGTCACACTTTAGCACTAGAGCTTCACACTTTGGCAAGAGATCATCACACTTTGGCACTAGAGCGTCACACTTTGGCACTAGAGCGTCACAATTTGGCACTAGAGCGTCACACTTTGGCACTAGAGCGTCACACTTTGGCACTAGCGCGTCACACTTTGGCACTAGAGCGTCACACTTTGGCACTAGCGCGTCACACTTTGGCACTAGAGCGTCACACTTTGGCACTAGAGCGTCACACTTTGGCACTAGAGCTACATACTTTGGCACTAGAGATTTACACTTTGGCACTAGAGCATCACACTTTGGCACTAGAGCGTCACACTTTGGCACAAGAGCGTCACACTTTGGCACTAGAACATCACAGTTTGGCACTAAAGCATCACACATTGGCACTAGAGTGTCACACTTTGGGACTAGAACGTCACAATTTGGCACAAGAGCATCACACTTGGGCACTAGAGCGTAAACCTTTGGCAGTAGAGCTTCACACTTTGGCACTAGAGCTTCACACTAAAGGACTAGAGCGTCAGCCTTTGGCACTAGAGCATCACACTTTGGCACTAGAGCTTCGCTATTTGGCACTAGAGCGTCACACATTGGCACTAGAGTGTCACACTTGGGCACTAGAGGGACACACTTTGGCACTAGAGCGTCACACTTTGGCACTAGAGCATCACACGTTGGAACAAGAGCATCACTATTTGGCAATAGAGCGTCATACATTGGCACTAGAGCGTCGCACTTTGGCACTCGAGCGTCACATTTTGGCACTAAAACGTCATTTTTTGGCACTAGAGCTTTACACTTTGGCACTAGAGCCTCACACTTTGGTACTAGAGCGTCACACTTTGGCAATATTGCATCACACTTTGGCACTAGAGCATCACACTTTGGTACTAGAGCGTCCCACTTTGGCACTAGAGCGTCATACTTTGGCACTAGAGTGTCATACTGTGGCACTGGAGATTCACACTTTGGCAGTAGAGCGTCATACTTTCGCACTAGAGCGTCACACATTGGCTCTACAGTGTTACACTTTGGTACTAGACCATCACATTTTGGTACTAGAGCGTCACACTTTGGCACTAGAGCTTCACACTTTGGCACTAGAGTGTTGCACTTTGGCACTAGAGCATCACATTTTGGTACTAGAGCGTCACACTTTGGCACTAGAGCTTCACACTTTGGCACTAGAGCGTCACACTTTGGCACTAGAGCGTCACACTTTGGCACTAGAGCGTCATACTTTGGAGCTAGAGCATCACCCTTTGGCACTAGAGCATTACACTTTGGCACTAGAGAGTCACAATTTGGTACTCGAATGTGACACTTTGGCACTAGAGCTTCACACATTGGCACTAGAGTGTCACACTTTGCCACTATAGCGTCACACTTTGGCACTATGGATCCACACTTTGGCACTAGAGTGTCACACTTTAGCACTAGAGCGTCACACTTGAGTATTTGAGCATCACACTTTGGCACTGGAGCTCCAAACGTTGGCACTAGGGTGTCACACTTTGGCACTAAAGCGTCACACTTTGGCACTAAAGCGTCACACTTTGGTACTGGAGCTTCATACGTTGGCACTAGAGTATCACACTTTGGCACTAGAGGTCACATTTTGGCACTAGAGCTTCACACTTTGGCACTAGAGTTTCACAATTTCGCACAAGAGCGTCACACTTTGGCAGTAGGGCTCCACACTTTGGCACTAGAGCATCAAAATTTGGCAGAAGAGCATCATACTTTGGCACTAGAGCGTCACACTTTCGAACTAGAGCGTCACAATTTAGCAACAGAGCTTCACACTTTGGCAATAGATCATCACACTTTGGCCCTAGAGCGTCACACTTTGGCACTGAAGCGTCACACATTGGCACTAGAGCGACACACTTTGGCACTAGAGCTTCACACATTGGCACTAGAGCTCCACACTTGGGCACTAGAGCGTCACACTTTGGCACTAGCGCGTCACACTTTGGCACTAGAGCGTCACACCTTGGCACTAGAGCTTCACACTTTGGCACTAGAGCGTCACACTTTGGCACTAGAGCTCCATACTTTGGCACTAGAGTTTTACACTTTGGCACTAGATAATCACACTTTGGCACTTGAGTGTCACACTTTGGCACAAGAGCGTCACACTTTGGCACTAGAACATCACAGTTTGGCACTAGAGCGTCACACATTGGCACTAGAGCGTCACACTTTGGCACTAGAACGTCACAATTTGGCACTAGAGCATCACACTTTGGCACTAGAGCGTAACACTTTGGCACTAGAACTTCGCACTTTGGCACTAGAGCTTCACACTATGGCACTATAGCGTCAGCCTTTGGCACTAGAGCGTCACACTTTGGCACTAGAGTTTCACACTTTGGCACTAGAGTGTCAAACATTGGCACTAGAGCATCCAACTTTGGCACTAGAGCTGCACACTTTGGCTCTAGAGCTTCACACTTTGGCACTATAGTTTTACACTTTGGTAGTAGAGCATCACACTTTGGCACTAGAACGCCACTCTTGAGCACTAGAGCGTCACACTTTGGCACTGGAGCTCCAAACGTTGGCACTAGAGCGTCACAGTTTGGCACTATAGCGTCACACTTTGGCACTAAAGCGTCACACTTTGGTACTAGAGCTTCATACTTTGGCACTAGAGCGTCACACTTTGGCACTAGAGGTTACACTTTGGCACTAGAGCATCACACTTTGGCAGTAGAGTTTCATACTTTCGCATGAGAGCGTCACACTTTGGCAGTAGAGCTCCCCACTTTGGCACTAGAGCATCAAACTTTGGCAGTAGAGCGTCATACTTTGGCCCTATAGCGTCACACTTTGGCACTAGAGCATCACACTTTAGCACTGGAGCGTCACACTTTGGAACTAGAGCTTCACACTTTGGCACTCGAGCTCCACACTTTGGCACTAGAGCGTCACACTTTGGCACTAGCGCGTCACACTTTGGCACTAGAGTGTCACACTTTGGCACTAGAGCTTCACACTTTGGCATTAGAGCATCACACTTTGCCACTAGAGCTCCATACTTTGGCACTAGAGCTTTACACGTTGGCCCAAGAGAATCACACTTTGGCACTTGAGCATCACAGTTTGGCACAAGAGCGTCACACTCTGGCACTAGAACATCACAGTTTGGCACTAAAGCGTCACATATTGGCACTAGAGCGTCACACTTTGGCACTAGAACGTCACACTTTGGCAGAAGAGCATCACACTTTGGCACTAGAGCGTAACACTTTGGCACTAGAACCTGCACTTTGGCACTATAGCTTCACACAATGGCACTATAGCGTCAGCCTTTAACACTAGAGCATCACACTTTGGTACTAGAGCGTCACACGTTGGCACTAGAGCATCACACTTTGGTACTAGAGCGTCACACGTTGGCACTAGAGCATCACACTTTGGTACTAGAGCGTCACACGTTGGCACTAGAGCATCACACTTTGGTACTAGAGCGTCACACGTTGGCACTAGAGCATCACACTTTGGTACTAGAGCGTCACACGTTGGCACTAGAGCATCACACTTTGGTACTAGAGCGTCACACGTTGGCACTAGAGCATCACACTTTGGTACTAGAGCGTCACACGTTGGCACTAGAGCATCACACTTTGGTACTAGAGCGTCACACGTTGGCACTAGAGCATCACACTTTGGTACTAGAGCGTCACACGTTGGCACTAGAGCATCACACTTTGGTACTAGAGCGTCACACGTTGGCACTAGAGCATCACACTTTGGTACTAGAGCGTCACACGTTGGCACTAGAGCATCACACTTTGGTACTAGAGCGTCACACGTTGGCACTAGAGCATCACACTTTGGTACTAGAGCGTCACACGTTGGCACTAGAGCATCACACTTTGGTACTAGAGCGTCACACGTTGGCACTAGAGCATCACACTTTGGTACTAGAGCGTCACACGTTGGCACTAGAGCATCACACTTTGGTACTAGAGCGTCACACGTTGGCACTAGAGCATCACACTTTGGCACTAGAGCATCACATTTTTGCACTGAAGCATCAAAATCTGGTACTAGAGCGTCACACTTTGGCACTACAGCGTCACACTTTGGCACTACAATGTCATGCTTTGGCACTAAAGCGTCACACGTAGGCACTAGAGCTTCACACTTTGCAATTAAAGCGTCACACCTTGGCTTTAGAGCGTCATACTTTGGTACTAGAGTGTCACGCTTTGCACTAGAGCATCACACTTCGGCACTAGAGCGTCACACTTTGACACTATAGCGTCACACTTTGGCACTACAGCTTCACAGTTTGGCACTAGAGCGTCACATTTGGCTCTAGAGTGTCACACTTTGGCACTAGAATGTCATACTTTGGCACTAGAGCTTCACACTTTGGCACTAGAGCTCCACACTTCGACACTAGAGGGTCCGACATTGGCACTAGAGTGTCACACTTTGGCACTAGAGTGTCACACATTTGCACTAGAGCGTCACACATTGGCACTAGAGCGTCACAGTTTTGTACTAGAGCTTCACACTTTGGTACTAGAGCTTCACACTTTGGCACTAGAGCGTCACATTTTGGCAGTATAGCGTCACTCGTTGGCTCTAGAACTTCACACTTTGGCACTAGAGCGTAACACTTTGGCACTAAAGCGTCACACTTAGCACTAGAGTGTCACACTTTGGCACTAGGGCGTCACACTTTGGCACTAGAGCCGCACACTTTGGCACTAGAGCGTCAGACGTTGGCACTAGAGCTTCACACTTTAGCACTAGAGCGTCACACTTTGGCAGTATAGCGTCACTCGTTGGCTCTAGAACTTCACACTTTGGCACTAGAGCGTCCCACTTTGGCACTATAGCTGCATACTTTGGCACTAAAGCTTCATACTTTGGCACTATAACGTTACACTTTGGCACTAGAGCATCACATTGTGGCACTAGAGCGTCCCATTTTGGCACTAGAGCTTCACACTTGGCACTAGAGCATCAGACTTAGGCACTGTGTCGTCACAGTTTGGCACTAGAGCGTCACACGTAGGCATTAGAGCATCACACTTTGGCACTAGCGCTTCAAACTTTGTTACTAGAGCGCCACACGTCGGCACTAGAGCGTCAGAATTTGGCACTAGAGTGTCACACTTTGGCACTAGGGCGTCACACTTTGGCACTAGAGCCGCACACTTTGGCACTAGAGCGTCAGACGTTGGCACTAGAGCTTCACACTTTAGCACTAGAGCGTCACACTTTGGCAGTATAGCGTCACTCGTTGGCTCTAGAACTTCACACTTTGGCACTAGAGCGTCCCACTTTGGCACTATAGCTGCATACTTTGGCACTAAAGCTTCATACTTTGGCACTATAACGTTACACTTTGGCACTAGAGCATCACATTGTGGCACTAGAGCGTCCCATTTTGGCACTAGAGCTTCACACTTGGCACTAGAGCATCAGACTTAGGCACTGTGTCGTCACAGTTTGGCACTAGAGCGTCACACGTAGGCATTAGAGCATCACACTTTGGCACTAGCGCTTCAAACTTTGTTACTAGAGCGCCACACGTCGGCACTAGAGCGTCAGAATTTGGCACTAGAGTGTCACACTTTGGCACTAGGGCGTCACACTTTGGCACTAGAGCCGCACACTTTGGCACTAGAGCGTCAGACGTTGGCACTAGAGCTTCACACTTTAGCACTAGAGCGTCACACTTTGGCAGTATAGCGTCACTCGTTGGCTCTAGAACTTCACACTTTGGCACTAGAGCGTCCCACTTTGGCACTATAGCTGCATACTTTGGCACTAAAGCTTCATACTTTGGCACTATAACGTTACACTTTGGCACTAGAGCATCACATTGTGGCACTAGAGCGTCCCATTTTGGCACTAGAGCTTCACACTTGGCACTAGAGCATCAGACTTAGGCACTGTGTCGTCACAGTTTGGCACTAGAGCGTCACACGTAGGCATTAGAGCATCACACTTTGGCACTAGCGCTTCAAACTTTGTTACTAGAGCGCCACACGTCGGCACTAGAGCGTCAGAATTTGGCACTAGAGTGTCACACTTTGGCACTAGGGCGTCACACTTTGGCACTAGAGCCGCACACTTTGGCACTAGAGCGTCAGACGTTGGCACTAGAGCTTCACACTTTAGCACTAGAGCGTCACACTTTGGCAGTATAGCGTCACTCGTTGGCTCTAGAACTTCACACTTTGGCACTAGAGCGTCCCACTTTGGCACTATAGCTGCATACTTTGGCACTAAAGCTTCATACTTTGGCACTATAACGTTACACTTTGGCACTAGAGCATCACATTGTGGCACTAGAGCGTCCCATTTTGGCACTAGAGCTTCACACTTGGCACTAGAGCATCAGACTTAGGCACTGTGTCGTCACAGTTTGGCACTAGAGCGTCACACGTAGGCATTAGAGCATCACACTTTGGCACTAGCGCTTCAAACTTTGTTACTAGAGCGCCACACGTCGGCACTAGAGCGTCAGAATTTGGCACTAGAGTGTCACACTTTGGCACTAGGGCGTCACACTTTGGCACTAGAGCCGCACACTTTGGCACTAGAGCGTCAGACGTTGGCACTAGAGCTTCACACTTTAGCACTAGAGCGTCACACTTTGGCAGTATAGCGTCACTCGTTGGCTCTAGAACTTCACACTTTGGCACTAGAGCGTCCCACTTTGGCACTATAGCTGCATACTTTGGCACTAAAGCTTCATACTTTGGCACTATAACGTTACACTTTGGCACTAGAGCATCACATTGTGGCACTAGAGCGTCCCATTTTGGCACTAGAGCTTCACACTTGGCACTAGAGCATCAGACTTAGGCACTGTGTCGTCACAGTTTGGCACTAGAGCGTCACACGTAGGCATTAGAGCATCACACTTTGGCACTAGCGCTTCAAACTTTGTTACTAGAGCGCCACACGTCGGCACTAGAGCGTCAGAATTTGGCACTAGAGTGTCACACTTTGGCACTAGGGCGTCACACTTTGGCACTAGAGCCGCACACTTTGGCACTAGAGCGTCAGACGTTGGCACTAGAGCTTCACACTTTAGCACTAGAGCGTCACACTTTGGCAGTATAGCGTCACTCGTTGGCTCTAGAACTTCACACTTTGGCACTAGAGCGTCCCACTTTGGCACTATAGCTGCATACTTTGGCACTAAAGCTTCATACTTTGGCACTATAACGTTACACTTTGGCACTAGAGCATCACATTGTGGCACTAGAGCGTCCCATTTTGGCACTAGAGCTTCACACTTGGCACTAGAGCATCAGACTTAGGCACTGTGTCGTCACAGTTTGGCACTAGAGCGTCACACGTAGGCATTAGAGCATCACACTTTGGCACTAGCGCTTCAAACTTTGTTACTAGAGCGCCACACGTCGGCACTAGAGCGTCAGAATTTGGCACTAGAGTGTCACACTTTGGCACTAGGGCGTCACACTTTGGCACTAGAGCCGCACACTTTGGCACTAGAGCGTCAGACGTTGGCACTAGAGCTTCACACTTTAGCACTAGAGCGTCACACTTTGGCAGTATAGCGTCACTCGTTGGCTCTAGAACTTCACACTTTGGCACTAGAGCGTCCCACTTTGGCACTATAGCTGCATACTTTGGCACTAAAGCTTCATACTTTGGCACTATAACGTTACACTTTGGCACTAGAGCATCACATTGTGGCACTAGAGCGTCCCATTTTGGCACTAGAGCTTCACACTTGGCACTAGAGCATCAGACTTAGGCACTGTGTCGTCACAGTTTGGCACTAGAGCGTCACACGTAGGCATTAGAGCATCACACTTTGGCACTAGCGCTTCAAACTTTGTTACTAGAGCGCCACACGTCGGCACTAGAGCGTCAGAATTTGGCACTAGAGTGTCACACTTTGGCACTAGGGCGTCACACTTTGGCACTAGAGCCGCACACTTTGGCACTAGAGCGTCAGACGTTGGCACTAGAGCTTCACACTTTAGCACTAGAGCGTCACACTTTGGCAGTATAGCGTCACTCGTTGGCTCTAGAACTTCACACTTTGGCACTAGAGCGTCCCACTTTGGCACTATAGCTGCATACTTTGGCACTAAAGCTTCATACTTTGGCACTATAACGTTACACTTTGGCACTAGAGCATCACATTGTGGCACTAGAGCGTCCCATTTTGGCACTAGAGCTTCACACTTGGCACTAGAGCATCAGACTTAGGCACTGTGTCGTCACAGTTTGGCACTAGAGCGTCACACGTAGGCATTAGAGCATCACACTTTGGCACTAGAGTTTCACACTTTGGCACTAGAGCGTCACACATTGGCACTAGAGCGTCACACTTTGGCACTAGAGCGTCAGACGTTGGCACTAGAGCTTTACACTTTGGCACTAGCGCGTCACACTTTGGTACTAGAGCATCACACTTTGGCACTAGAGCTTCACACGTTGGCACTGGAGTGTCACTCTTTGGCACTAGAGCTTCAGAACTTCGCGCTAGAGCGTCACACTTTGGCACTAGAGCCACACACTTTGGCACTAGAGCGTCACACTTTGGCACTAGAGCGTCACACTCGGGCACTAGAGCGTCACAGGTTGGCACTAGAGCTTCACACTTTGGCACTATAGCGTCAAACGTTGGCACTATAGCGTCACATTTTGTCACTAGAGCTTCACACTTTGGCACTGGAGTATCACACTTTCGCACTAGAGCGTCACACTTTGGTACTAGAGCGTCACTCTTTGACACTCGAGTTCCACACTTTGGCACTAAAGCGTCGAACTTTGGCACTAGCGCATCACACTTTGGCACTATAGCTTTACACTTTGGCACTAGAGCGTCACACTTTGGCAATAGAATGACACAATTTGGACTAGAGTGTCACGCGTTGGCACTGAAGCTTCACACTTTGTAACTAGAGCAACACAATTTGGCACTAGATCGTCACACCTTGGCACTAGAGCATCACACTTTGGCACTAGAGCCTCACATTTTGGAACTAGAGCGACACACTTTGGCACTATAGCGTCATACTTTGGCACTCGAGCGTCACACTTTGGTACTAGAGCGTCGAACTTTGGCTCTAGAGCATCACACTTTGGTACTAGAGCTTCACAATTGGCACTAAGGTATCAGACTTTGGCACTATAGCGTCACAGTTTGGCACTAGAGCGTCACAAATTTGCACTAGAGCATCACACTTTGGCACTAGGGCGTGACACATTCGCACTAGAGCATCACACATTCGCACTACAGCGTCACACTTTGGCACTATACCTTCACACTCTGGCACTAGAGCATCAAACGTTGGCACTAGAGCATTACACTTTGGCACTAGAGCTTCACACTTTGGCAGTAGAGCGGTACACTTTGGCACTAGAACACCACACTTTAGCACTAGAGCGTCACACTTTGGCACTAGAGCATCACACTTTCGCACGAGAGCGTCACACTTTGGCACAAGAGCGTCCCACTTTGGCACTAGAGGGTCACACATTGGCACTAGAGCGTCACACGTTGGCACTAGAGCGTCAGACATTGGCACTAGAGCTTTATACTTTGGCACTACAGCGTCACACTTTGGCACTAGAGCATCACACTTTGGCACTAGAGCTTCACACGTTGGCACTGGAGCGTCACATGTCGGCACTAGAGCTTCAGAACTTGGCACTAGAGTGTCACACTTTGGCACTAAAGCGTCATACGTTGGCACTAGAGCGTCACACTTTGGCACTAGAGCTTCACACCTTGGCACTAGAGTATCACACTTTGGCACTAGAGTGTCACGCCTTGGTACTAGAGCGTCAAACTTTGGCACTCGAGTTCCACACTTTGGCACTATAGCGTCACACTTTGGAACTAGAGCATCACACTTTGGCACTAGAGCTTTACACTTTGGCTACAGAGCGTCACACTTTGGCAATAGAGCGTCACAATTTGGTGCTAGAGTGTCACACGTTGGCACTAGAGCTTCACACTTTGTCACTAGAGCAACACACTTTGAAACTAGAGCGTCACACTTTGGCACTAAAGCAACATACTTTGGCAATGGAGCATCACACTTTGGCACTGGAGCATCACACTTTGGCACTAGAGCGTCACAGTTTTGCACTAGAGCGTCACACTCTGGCACTAGAGTGTCACACTTTGGCACTAGAGCTTCACACTTTGGCACTAGAGCGTCACACTTTGGCACTAGAGCATCACACTTTTGCACTATAACGTCACACTTTGGCACTAGAGCGTCACACTTTGGCACTAGAGCTTCACACTTCGGCACTAGAGCATCGAAATGTGGCACTAGAGCATCACAACTTGGCACTAGAGCTTCACACTTGGCACTAGAGTATCAGACTTTGGCACTATAGCGTCACAGTTTGGCACTAGAGCATCACACTTTGGCACTAGAGCGTCACACTTTGGCACTAGAGCGTGACACGTTGGCACTAGAGCATCACACTTTGGCACTAGAGCGTCACACTTTGGCACTATACCTTCACACTCTGGCAATAGAGCGTCAAACGTAGGCACTAGAGCATCACACTTTGGCACTAGAGCTTCAAACTTTGGCACTAGAGCGTCACACTTTGGCAATAGAGCTCCACACTGTAGCACTAGAGCGTCACACTTTGGCACTAGAGCATCACAATTTGGAACTAGAGCGTCACACTTTGGCAATAGAGCATCACAATTTGGCACTGCAGCGTCACACTTTGGCACTAAAGCGTCACACTTTGGCACTAGAGCATCACACTTTGGCACTAGAGCGTCACACTTTGGCACAAGAGCATCCCACTTTGGCACTAGAGGGTCACACATTGGCACTAGAGCATCACACTTTGGCACTAGAGCGTCAGACTTTGGCAATAGAGCTTTACACTTTGGCACTACAACGTCACACTTTGGTACTAGAGCATCACACTTTGGCACTAGAGCTTTTCACGTTGGCACTGGAGCGTCACTCTTTGGCACTAGAGCTTCAGCACTTGGCGCCACAACACCACACTTTGGCACTAGAGCATCACACTTTGGCACTAGAGCGTCACACTTTGGCACTAGAGCGTCACACGTTGGCACTAGAGCTTCACACTTTGGCACTATAGCGTCAAACGTTGGCACTATAGCGTCACACTTTGGCACTAGAGCGTCACACTTTGGCACTAGAGCTTCACACTTTGGCATTGGGGTATCACACATTCGCACTAGAGCGTCACACTTTGGTACTAGAGCGTCACACTTTGGCGCTCGAGTTCCACACTTTGGCACTACAGCGTCACACTTTGGCACTAGAGCATCACACTTTGGCACTAGAGCTTTACACTTTGGCACTTGAGCGTCACACTTTGGCAATAGAGCGTCACAAATTGGTACTAGTTAGTCACCCGTTGGCACTAGAGCTTCACACTTTGTCAGTAGAGCAACACACTTTGGCACTAGAGCATCACACTTTGGCACTAGAGCAACATACTTTAGCAATGGAGCATCACATGTTGGCACTAGAGCATCACACTTTGGCACTAGAGCGTCATATTTTGAAACTAGAACGACACACTTTGGCACTATAGCATCATACTTTGGCACTAGAGCGTCACACTTTGGCACTAGAGCCTCACGCTTTGGCACTAGAGCATCCCACTTTGGCACTAGAGCTTCACACTTTCGTACTAGAGCGTCAAACTTTGGCACTAGAGCGTCACACTTTCGCATTAGAGTTTCAAACTTGGCACTAGAGTACCAGACTTTGGCACTATAGCGTCACAGTTTGGCACCAGAGCGTCATAATTTCTCATTAGAGCTTCAAACTTGGCACTAGAGTACCAGACTTTGGCACTATACCTTCACACTCTGGCACTAGAGCGTCAAACATTGGCACTAGAGCATTACACTTGGGCACTAGAGCTTCACACACTGGAACTAGAGCGTCACACTTTGGCACTGGAGCGTCACAATTTGGTACTGGAGCGTCACACTTTGGCACTAGAGCGTCCCACGTTGGCACTAGCGCGTCGCACTTTGGCACTAGAGCATCACACTTTGGCACTAGAGCATCACACCTTGGCACAAGAGCGTCCCACTTTGGCACTAGAGGGTCACACATTGGCCCTAGAGCGTCACACTTTGGCACTAGAGCGTCAGACTTTGGCACTAGAGCTTTACACTTTGGCACTACAGCGTCACACTTTGGCACCAGAGCATCACACTTTGGCACTGGAGCTTCACACGTTGGCACTGGAGCGTCACATTTCGGCACTAGAGCTTCAGAACTTGGTACTAGAGCGTCACACTTTGGCACTAGAGCGTCAAACTTTGGCACTAGAGCGTCACACTTTGGCACTAGAGCTTCGCACTTTGGCACCGGAGTATCACAGTTTGGCACTAGAGCGTCACACTTTGGTACTAGAGCGTCACACTTTGGCACTCGAGTTCCCCACTTTGGCACTACAGCGTTACACTTTGGCCCTATAGCATCACACTTTGGCACTAGAGCTTTACACTTTGGCTCTAGAGCGTCCTACTTTGGCAATAGAGCATCACAATTTGGTACTACAGTGTCACACGTTGGCACTAGAGCTTCACACTTTGTCACTAGAGCAACACACTTTGGCACTAGAGCGTCACACTTTGGCACTAGAGCAACATACTTTGGCAATGGAGCATCACACTTTGGCACTATACCATCACACATTGGCACTAGAGCGTCACAGTTTGGCACTAGAGCGTCACACTCTGGCACTAGAGAGTCACACTTTGGCACTAGAGCTTCACACTTTGGCACTAGAGCGTCACACTTTGGCACTAGAGTATCACACTTTTTCACTATAGTGTCACACTTTGGCACTATAGCGTCACACTTTGGCACTAGAGCTTCACACTTTGGCACTAGAGCGTCACACTTTAGCACTAGAGCGTCACACTTTGGCACTAGAGCTTCTCACTTGGGCACTAGAGCGTCACCTTTGGCACTAGAGCGTCAAATTGTGGTACTAGAGCGTCACACTTTGGCACTAGAGCTTCACACGTTGGCACTAAAGCGTCAGACTTTGGTACTAGAGCTTCACGTTTTGGCACTATCGCATCACACTTTGGCACTAGAGCGTCACACTTTGGAACTATAGCAAAACACTTTGGCACTTGAGCGTCACAGTTTTGCACTAGAGCGTCACACTTTGGCACTAGATCGTCACACCTTGGCACTAGAGTGTCACACTCTGGCACTAGAGCGTCACACTTGGGCACTAGAGCGTCACACTCTGGCACTAGAGCGTCACACTTTGGCACGAGAGCTTCAGACTTTGGCACTAGAGCGTTGCACTTTAGCACTATAGTGTCACACTTTGACACTAGAGCGTCACACTTTGGCACTAGGGCATCACACTTTGGTACTAAGGCGTCACACTTTGGCACTATAGCTTCACACTTTGACACTAGAGCATCACACTTTGGCACTAGAGCATCACACTTTGACACAAGAGATTCACATTTTGGCACTATAGAGTCACACTTTGGCAATAAGGCGTCACACTTTGGCACTAAAGCATCACACTTTGGCACTAGAGCGTCACACGTTGGCACTAGAGCGTCACACTTTGGTACTAGAGCGTCACACTTGTCGGATATGATCTCGGAGATCGCCTCAAGGGGTGCAGCCACTGAGAGAATAAAGAGTGACAATGCAGGTTCATCTCCGGAGTCACAAGATCAACATCCAAACAGTCCCACGGCCGACAAACTGTGCGAGCCTCGCCAAGACCAAAACCAACAGCCGCATACCACAACGGCCTAGGCGAAACGCACCTGCGAAGATCGTCCCTACACTCACCACTCCCCTATGCGTACACCTAGCAAAGCCAAATAATGGTCTCGAGGCACTCCCTGCTCTCGCACTTGCCCGAGCCGCCACCTCTATGCCCGCTCGACGAAGCGCGCTAGCTTAGACCTTTCCTACTTGTATTGCTTGTACTTCAGTCTAAAATCAATCCATTGGATTCTCCTTCAGGCTTGTCCCTTTGGGCCGCCTCCGGTCCCTTTGCCCTCAATCTCAACTTAGCGCCCGTGCTCCCGCACTGCGCCCTCCTTCCCACTGTTGAACGTCACTCATACGTCAGCAATGCCCGTGTTGTTCTTCTATGCCCCATGGCCACTGCCATGGGTTGACGGACAGGTTGGGCATGCACTGCTCCCTTGGAGTAAGTCCCCCAAACCTTGTTCGTGGTGCAAGTCCAAGCGAGACACCAGAAGTGTAGCGTAACGGATAGCATGTTGGACTTAGGGACAACAGGTCCTGCGATCGAGCCTTGATGTGCACAGGAGGTTTTTTGACCTTCTAGCATAGGGGAAGTTTCTTAGACATTTCTCCATGCATGAGGAGAGTGCGCCACTTGGCGGTCAGTGGATGCGCCAATTGGCGGACTGGTGAGGTGGTTTGGAGTGACCACCCCAAAAGTGTCACTGCCCACACACCTTAGAAGCCAGGCCTAGGACTATATGTACCAGGCTCATTCCTCATTCTAATTACACAATCTGGCCTTAGATGCTCCTCACAGAGTTGTCCAACTAAGGAACAGTATAAAGAAGACACTGGTTGGTCTAAGCCCCAGGAGTTAGTCCTTGACTAGCACCTCGCGCGAAAGTGACCAAGTGTTAAGTGGGCATAGTTGCTAGCAAGTGATTGCCTAGGAACTGCTCAGTGTGGAACCGTGATCTTGAGGGTGATATCTTCTCCTAGCTGAAATGCTAGGAGCGGACGGCAGGTGCTATTGTGTCGGCCCTGTTTTCTAGTCCGTTTGCCTCAGGCCGGTTGACAAAGGGTTATGGGCCCACACTGACCAGTTGTAAGGCACGCTTCGCTCAACTCTGGTACGCTCTCTCCAGGTGCGCACGCTGGCTCCATCAGCTCCATCAGCTCCATCAGCTTCATCAACTTCAACGGCTTGGTCTGAACTCAGCACACAGGGACCAAGGAAAAGCTCTGCCCTTGGAGGCACGACCCTTGAGTCCCAACCAGGACAAGCTCTGCCCTTGGTGGCAAGACCCTGGGTGTGTTGGTGTAGATATCTTCTCTGTCTTTAGGTGAACATCGGCTGAAGGGGTAAGCAACGGATCTGCATCCTAAAACCGGTAGCAGACATCAGCTAACATCAGCCTACATCGGCCTCAACGCAGCAGAGACGTGGGAAGCAGATAAAGGCAACAAAAATGGTTGACCCATCAGGAGGAGTGGGGACTGCCGCAGGGCAGTCCTCAAACTCAACAGTGGCTACCACAGGGCAGACCACTGGAGCAAATGTGAGTGCTATGTCACTGCCGCAAGGTCTTGGACCCTTGGGAGGAATCCCCATTTTTGAGGGGATTGACTTCCCCCTTTGGAGATGGCAGTT